>JAODAL010064928.1:0-18467 GCA_025379985.1 Phyllomedusa bahiana
GCCTCCGGTTTAGGATTTCAGGCCGCATGGGGGTATTCTAAGATGGCGCCTGCTGACTTCCGGGGTTTCCGATATACGCACTCTCCCGCATTTTCTATCCCATGTGATATCTCCATATATACTTCCGATTCTGATTTATTTATTCCTTTTTTTGGGTATATGTTTTGTGGTGTATGATCTCCTTTTTATCATTGTATCTTTATAGTATGTTGTGTCATGTGATATGTTAATTTGTGTTGTGTCATGTGATTTGTATAGTGGCATGTGATATGTTAATTTGTATGATGTCATGAGGTGTAAGCATAAGGTCATGTGATCTATACTCATTTGTTCATTTATATGCCTGTCATCCTTTCTGTGATGTGAATGGTCCAAAGTTTCTATATAATAGAAATTAGTTTTCCCCAAATCTGTGTTATTCCCCCTTGAGGAAGCGTTTGAGCGAAACGTGCGTCGGGGTTTGGCTCCTCTCCACACGTGGGTGGCTGGTTGGCTAAGTATGTTTTATATTGCATTAGTTCTTATATGCTTGTACTTATTTACTCATAGATGGTGGAGAGTAGTAGCCTTTTTCTGTTGGGTGGTTTGTGTATATTTTATTTTTTTGTTAGGTTTTTATTGTTTCACTGTTATTGTTATGTATTATTTGGTGTAATAAAGATTGATTTTTCCATAAGGCTGTTGCTGGTATTTGTTTGTTATTTACCTTATGGTTTCAATATTGGTTGCAAGGTTTTTTGTAGGCTTATAGCTGTATCTCACAGCAACATGACCTCAAAACCATTGACAATGCGAAAAATTCTAATGATAAAGTGAGTAAATGGAATACGGTTTTGTCATGAAATCTTGGTGTTTTTACAGTTTCCACTCCGCAAAACCAGCAAAATGATCTTTTGGGAACTGAGAATAAAAATTGCAGAGAGAAATGATCATTTTAAAAAACATTTTTCAAGAAGACCATTTCGGTTTGAAGAGGAATGTGAAGTAGATCGGCAACTAATCGGTGACCTCGGCAATTGGGGCCACAACATCATCAGAGATCCATGCCTGATTCATCTTAATGAATGTCAAATGATCAACATTATCTGTGGAAAGCCGGATGCGTTTGTCTGTAATGACTCCTCCAGCTGTGCTGAAAATCCGCTAAGATATGACGCTGGCTGCTGGGCAGGACAACACCTCTATGGCGTGGCGAGTAAGCTCGGGTCATTCATCCATTTTTAATACCCAGAAGTCGGGTTGGTCCGGAAAACATCCAAAAACATCGGTGAGACGCAGATAGTCGTACACCATGATCTTAAGCTGGTCTCTGTGTGTTGGATGTGTGCCCTGCATTACATGTGTTTGGTGAGTGGTAACTAAAGATTGCCAGAGGTCACCCATTAGGCGAAACAGATGTCTCCAGTTGATCAATCAGCAAGGTCTCCATTTCCTGCATTTTACTCTATATTTGGGTGGGTGGAAGGAAAGTGCTGAGTTTTGTTTTGTACCGGGGATCCAGGTAGGTGGCCACCCAGCAACTGTTGTTCATTTTGATGGCCTTAATGCGAGGATCATATTGGAGGAAATGGAGCATCCAAGCACTCATGTGAGAGATGGAGCCTTGATTTCCCAAGCCTCTGGGTCGAGGGGCACTAACAAACTCATCTTCCTCATCTTCCTCCTCTGCCTCAAATTCACGCAAACCTCTTTCCAAGGCAGGGACGTCGGTAACTTCAGTGTCTAGGAACACCTCCTCCTCCTCCTCCACTTCCTCCGGCACAGCTTCAACACAGCCCTGACTTGCCTCAGATGATGCACCCTGAGAGCTGATGCGCCGCCTTGCACTAGCCCTGGACCCGGAACCACTGCCTAATGAAGACCGATGAAATTGTGAAACTGTCGGCCTTGTGGATTCGATGGAGAAAAGGCTCTGGTCCGCATTTTGGGGTCAGTCTCCTCCCCGTCGCTGGGGGACCTGATGTTTCAGAGTGTCCAACGATCGTTCCAGAACTAAGATCACCACAATGCTCATGCTGACAAGGGCATTGTCCGCACTGACCATTTTGGTGGCTTCTTCAAAACTGGCAAGGATGGTGCAGAGCTCTGACCTCAGACCTCGAGCCTTCATCAGCAGGCAGTCCAGACCCGGGTAGCGCTTTAGAAATTTCTGGACGGCGAGGTTCATGACATGTGCCAGGCAAGGGATGTGCTCCAGCCTACCGATCTTAAGGGCGGCCAGCAGATTTCGACCGTTATCGCACACCACCTTATTAGTGTCGGTGGTCAGATGTACTTTTTTGGACACAGATGAAGAAATTTTAGATGACACGTGGCTGGCCAGGGCAGGGACGGCTTTTCTGGCAAAGAAATGCCTGTTCGGCATCTGGTATTGGGGGCAGGCAAGGGTCATGACGTGGTGGAACCCATCTGTGTCCACCAGACGGAAAGGCAACATTTCCAAGGCCAAAAGCCTGGCAATGCCGACATTCAGGCTTTTGGCTTTGGGATGGTTTGGGTTAAAGTGTTTCTTCGGCTCCCAATCCTGGAAGACAGAAGGCTGGCTGCTAGACTGGCCGCTGTACAGCGTGCAGGTCGTCAAACTGGTGGAAGGAGAAGGGGTAGGATGGGTCTCTGGTGGTGCTGGTGGTACTCAGGCGACGGTGGAGGCTGAAGGGGAGGCTGATCCTGATCATGACTCTGAGAGACATGGGCAGCTGAGGAACGCTTGGTGGTAGCGGAGGAGGAAGAGGCGGAGACAGAGGGTATGACAGTGGTTGGAAACCCGGCATCGGTGTGGCCTTTTGTGGCCAAGTGTTGCCTCCATTTCAACTCATGCATTCGCTGCATGTGACTAGACATGATGGTGGTGGTTAAACACCTAAGATTCTTGCCTCTACTGATGCGTTTACGGAAAAGGGCGGCATATGACACCCGCTGGAGGGAAATCAGAGCTTGCTCAAAGAAGGCCCAGGCTTGAGAGGTCCTGGACCTTTTTGACGGCGATACGCGAGGAATGGGGTTCCCGCTGACCGTGGCTGGCGGAATCATCTCAGTGGACTTCTGCCTTTTTTGAGGCGGGACCCGTACTGACACTACCCCATTGTCTTCCTCCTCTTCCAGTGATGAAGCGCTCGCAAGCAAATTCTGCTGAAAAGACCACGTTTGATCTGCAATGTCGTCGTCATCATCATCATCAACACAGGTGACTTGGTCGTCCTGACACTCTGCATCCAGGAGCTGCGGGCTACAAGCATGAGGCACTGCAAGCGTTGCCGACCGCCCGGGATTTTTGCCGATTGACCGGCTTCCTTCTCCTCCTCTGATGGCATCAGTAACTGGGCGTCAGAGCAGACAAAATAATCCTCTTTGGCCTCTTGATCTTTTAACATGCCTACTGACCCCAACCGCATTTTGTCATCAAAGAGGTCTTCAGAAAATGGATTATCCACAGTGGGGGGTTTCACGAGTTGACATTTGGGCTGCCTTCGCTTCATGTGGACGGATGCTGATGATGCTGATGACGACATTTGTGGCCGTGACTGGGAGGACGAGGAGGTAAAACTGCTGGATGCAGTTTTCATTAACCACTGAAGAACAGATTGGCGATGCTGTTTTGTTACTGAGATTCACAGGGCCCTGAAACCCCGCGACGACAGGCCTGACAGTCCTGCAACCGACGATCCGCTGGCTTGCGTGTTGTCGCCAGCACTGGAAGGAGCATCTTCTCTCATACCTCTACCTCCATGTCCTACCCCCCTCTTTGCTGGCTTTCCACCTGCATTTCGCTCCATGTTCAGAAAGATAAAAATTTTTAGAAGGTAAAGGAAGAGTTTTGGAACGTCTCTTATTAAAAGACGGCAAATCACAGCTATTCTTAAAAACCCCCTAATTTCCTACAGCCAACTAGGGTTAGAAACGGAAATGTTTCTTGTGAATACTTGTGAAATGCGGTCTGGGGGAAGAACCATAAGACAAAATCAACAGTGTTCCTCCTTCAGTCACAGGGATTTACAAATGCCCAGTAGGAATAGGAAATGATAGTTTTCAACAATATATCGTACAAGTGCGCTATCTGCGCCAAACTGAGATTCAATTAGCCCAATAAAACTATTCAGAAGTTACATGGAAGAGAAATTGTGTTTTTTTCATCAATGACAAAAGAGAACATTTTCTTAAATTTTTTTCTATCAGAATTGTCGTACAACGTGGCTATTTGAAAAAACTAGGGCCGCATCACGTGCAATACAGCTATTTAAAAACTATTCAGATAATAAAAGGTATCTTTTGTACCTATCAAATACACCTGCTGTGACTACAAGATTGCTGTATTCAGATTTAAGTGCAAGGTGGCTCGATGAACAAAGCTGGCCTGCGCCAAAGTGAAAAAAAACACCTATCTGAAATGTATACGGATAATAAAAGTGGAGTTTTGCACCGATCAAATCCACCTGCAGTGACTCAAAACTTGCTGTATTCAAATTAAGTTCAGGCTGCACAACATACAAGTTCTATTTCACCCAAAACTGGACAAAAAGTGTTAATAAAAACCCATTGCAATGCAGGGTCTAAACTCTAAACACAGTCTGGGCTGCACAATATCCACTCTCCTTTAAAGAGCCTGTCTGTCTGTGTTCTTGCCCCCCCCCCTCCTGCGGCTATACAGCGCTAGATGCTCCAATAAAATTCTCAGCCTCAGTAACTAAAATCTGCAAATCCATAATCTATCTAAGTTCTAATGTTCACAGCTAAAAGCATAGTTGTCTGTGTGAACAAATAGAACAGTTTCGCTGAGCTGTTTTGAGAGAGACCGAGCACACGTCCTACTCTTATGATACACAGACACACACTGATCATGAACAGGAAGGGCTGTTCTATGTCAAACGAGGTCATGTGATTTTTCCAGCCAATCGCAACCATACACATCCCAGTCATGACGTCGCACACCCAGCTCACCCTGCTCTAGTCTGTAAGCTGATTTGCTGGCTGCCAAAATGACAGGAAGCCCCGAAAATGCTGCAATATTAAAAATTATGCACAGATTTTCACCTAAATTATCGCGTGATCGAAAAAATCCAATCAACATAAAAACCGTGCCGATTTCAACTTTGTCGATAATAATCGCTCAACACTAGTTAATACTATATCCCGGAATTGTGCGGCTGATCATTTCGTTTGATATTGCTTCATATTACGTGGAAGTAAGTGGAGGACTTGCTTGGATCGTGCTGCTATCATGAGATTCAGGTGAGCTGAAGTTCTTTTTTTACTATTCATTTATTTTCGAGTTTGTTATTGTAATTTGGGTTGTATTAGGTGGAGTGAAGTTTCATCTCATATCCAACTGTCATGATGCCACATTACTTTGTCAAACAACAGTACCATAGTGTGTCTACATTATAGTATCATGCAGTGAACATATACACTCACCGGCCACTTTATTAGGTACACCTGTCCAACTGCTCGTTAACACTTAATTTCTAATCAGCCAATCACATGGCGGCAACTCAGTGCATTTAGGCATGTAGACATGGTCAAGACAATCTCCTGCAGTTCAAACCGAGCATCAGTATGGGGAAGAAAGGTGATTTGAGTGCCTTTGAACGTGGCATGGTTGTTGGTGCCAGAAGGGCTGGTCTGAGTATTTCAGAAACTGCTGATCTCCTGGGATTTTCACGCACAACCATCTCTAGGGTTTACAGAGAATGGTCCGAAAAAGAAAAAACATCCAGTGAGCGGCAGTCCTGTGGGCGGAAATGCCTTGTTGATGCCAGAGGTCAAAGGAGAATGGGCAGACTGGTTCGAGCTGATAGAAAGGCAACAGTGACTCAAATAGCCACCCGTTACAACCAAGGTAGGCAGAAGAGCATCTCTGAACGCACAGTACGGCGAACTTTGAGGCAGATGGGCTATGGCAGCAGAAGACCACACCGGGTGCCACTCCTTTCAGCTAAGAACAGGAAACTGAGGCTCCAATTTGCCCAAGCTCATCGAAATTGGACAGTAGAAGATTGGAAAAACGTTGCCTGGTCTGATGAGTCTCGATTTCTGCTGCGACATTCGGATGGTAGGGTCAGAATTTGGCGTCAACAACATGAAAGCATGGATCCATCCTGCCTTTTATCAACGGTTCAGGCTGGTGGTGGTGGTGTCATGGTGTGGGGAATATTTTCTTGGCACTCTTTGGGCACCTTGGTACCAATTGAGCATCGTTGCAACACCTTGTGGTATCTATGCCACGAATATTTGAGGCAGTTTTGAAGGCAAAAGGGGGTCCTACCCGTTACTAGCATGTTGTACCTAATAAAGTGGCCGGTGAGTGTACAGTGTTCAAAGAACATTAGTACTTAGTGTCCAGACCACATTCTGCGACATGACAAAGAATTGAATCCAACTCTGACAACGTAGTGGATAACCTACGGCAATTACCCTTTTCTCTGTGGTATGCTCTAGCCATAGAAGCACATTTTGTACATCTGTATAATATTAAAACAAAGGTAAGTAAATCCACCTGTATTTCTGAATTTGGTTATATTGGGCGACATGTTTGATTCTCGCCAATTTGGGGCGCACGTTTCCGCCAGTTTTTCGGCGAAATCTGCGCCTGATTTATGTTGGCGCCAGGGCGCGCTCATACATTTCATGTAAAGTCCGCCATGTCTCGCCAGTGTGTGGGGCGCAGTGCGGGACTTAGGCGCAGTGCGGGGCTGTGCCTATTATTCGCCGCCCAAGGTAGTGTGCTCATACATATCATGTAAAGTCCGCCGCGCTTCGCCAGTGTGTGGGGCACAGTGCGGGGACTTGGGCGCAGTGCGGCGCTGTGCCTAAGATTCACCATCTGAGGCGGTGCGCTCATACATGCGGGGAAAGGTCCACCGTGCCTCTCCAGTGTGTGGGGCGCAGTGCGGGACTTAGGCGCAGTGCGGGACTGCGCCGAACATGTATTCCGATTCGAGACAGGCTGGAAAACAGTGAGAAATCATTAAACATGTCCGTGCACAGTACGAATAAAAAAATCGCCTTTATAAAGGCGTAAAACATTCTCTGAAAAAGAGCTGAAACCTACTTAAAAAAATAAATAAAATAAAATCACTTTCCAAAAATCTAGAACAGCGCAACATCGGGAATGTGGATATTGAAAATTGCCGGGAAATACAGTAATTCAAATTCTGTGAACTATTCTCATTGGTCGTCAGAAGCCAGCCAATCAGAATAGGAGCGACAGTGAACCATTAAAACCTATGGAGAAGTATGGACCAATCAAATTCAAAGGCGGGACAGTTCAAAATACAGTCAAAATGCAGAAAAGAGATGCTTGGCTGAGCTAGCGGGGGCTTGGCTATCCCAGCCAATCAGAGCGCGAGCTACTTGTCCCATTGTAGTCTATGGACAGATCGGCGCAATGCAATCTCGGCGCTCAGCGCCATGCGGCATGGAATATGATTAAAAAAATTGTTTTTATTAAGTGTAAAATATTCTCTGAAAAAAAGCTGAAACCTTCTATAAAAATAAATCAATTAAATCCCGAACAACGCATTTGTCGCCGAGACTGGCGTTACATAAGGAATTGGGATATAGAGAATTGCCGGAAATACAGTAATTCAAATTGTTTAAACTCTTCTCATTGGTCGGCATAAACCAGCCAATCAGAATAGGAGCGACAGGGACCCATTATAACCTAATGAGGGATATTGACCAATCAGAATAGGAGTGACAGGGACCCATTCTAACCTATGGAGAAATATTGACCAATCATATTCAAAGGCGGGACAGTTCAAAATATAGTAAAAAGGCAGAAAAGAGCTGATTGGTTGAGCTAGCGGGGGCTTGGCTATCCCGGCCAATCAGCTGGGGTGCTACTTTCTCATAGAGTTCTATGGGGAAAAGAAATGCAGAGCGAGCTCTGTTCTTGATTGGCTAATTTAAAAGAGGCGCGGTTATTTGGACCAATGGGAGAGCGAGCAACGCTCTTATGGGTTTTCTAATGCAATCTGGAATAAAACTGTACATGCCCGAAATCAAATGATAAGACTCCAGAAGTTTGATTGGTCAATATTTCTCCATAGGTTAGAATGGGTCCCTGTCACTCCTATTCTGATTGGCCGAGATAGCCAAGCCCCCGCTAGCTCAACCAATCAGCTCTGTTCTGCATTTTTACTGTATTTTGAACTGTCCCGCCTTTGAATTTCATTGGTCTATATTTCTCCATAGGTTTTAGTGGTTCACTGTCGCTCCTATTCTGATTGGCCGCTTTATGCCGACCAATGAGAAGCGCTTTCAGAATTTGAATTACTGTATTTCCCGGCAATTTCCAAGATCCTATTTCTTGATGTTGCGCCGTTCTAGATTTTTGGAAAGTGATTTTTTTTATGTATTTTTTTATTTTTGAGGTTTGAGCTCTTTTTCTGAGAATGTTTTACGCCTTTATAAAGGCGATTTTTTTGGAATCATACTCCATGCCGCATGGAGCTGAGAGCCGAGATTTCGCTTGCGATCTTCTATGTTTCCTCTCATGTTACGTTCTCGCTTCACTTTGCCTCTGCCGGAGCATTTAGACCAGAATCAACCAGGTCTGCCTGTCGTAGCTGCCGAGCACTGCAATGCCCCGCACTTTGCCAACTCGCGATCGTACATACCTCGGAGTCTTCGCACGCGCCGCGTCCCGCCCTGGAACGCCCACACCGCGGCCATTGCCCGCCCCTTCATGCGGGGCGCAGCTGAAACATCGCATCCATGCGTCCGACAGGGGATTTGGGCCGGTGAGGCGCACGTGCGACAGAAAACAGGCATAAAGCCCGTTCATACATGTGGCCCATTGTGTCTACATTGCATCATACACCAACTTGTTTTATTGCATTATGATTTGTAGATTTGTTAATTTAGCACTTCCTCCCTTTTAAACTAACTCACAATGGGAGAGAAGAAGATATGGACTGCACATCTACATGCATAGCATAACTTAACTTAAAAATTAACATAAGATTCTTAGTATACCTTTTGATCAAACTGTGTAAGTTTCTCTTTTATGTGAGTCCCTAAACTAGAAGGTGTACACCTCATGGCGACCACTGCTGCAGCAACGGCAACACCAGTGAAGGGAAAAACCCAGTGGCCCAGCAATCTCTTCGCTTTCAGACATAACTCTCTGGCTCTGGGTTATGTCGCCTCATAGGTAAAGCATCACAGCAACAATGACCAAACACAGCACCACAACCAAAAATAAAGGATCATAAATGCTGACCTTTCCAGCTGCTTCCCACAAACAAAGAGAAAATAGGTAGTGAAATGAAACCTGCATACTTACTTTGCTTAGGTGCCTCCACAGACATTAAAGGGGTTGTCCATCTAATCTTTTTTAAAATTATTTTTATCAAACTAATTCCAATTTAAAATAAAAAAAGTTATGCTCACCTTTCCTTTAACCTCACATCCAGCACTGATAGGCTGCAGTTTTCATGTGCCACTGCCTGACACCACCAATTGGAAGTGAGCTTTCCAAATGGTAAAGTTAGCGCTGTAGCCAATCAATGGCTGAAGTGTTGACATCCCGTTTGGAAGAAGGAAGAATAAAACGACGGATGGAGAATGAGGATACGACGGGTGGAGAGTGAGGATAGTACAGCACAGATCCGAGGTGATCGGAAAGGTGAACATAATTTTTTTTTATTTTAAATGGGTAGTCATATTAAAAAATAGAAATAAAAAAATATTTTTGATCAAATAGTACCTTCAAATCCCTTTTAGAAGAACTTCACTATTAATTTAACTGAAGCATTTGTATGTTTGGTGCATTATAAAAGCTTCAATATGGATTGTGCATATGCTAATTATTTTACAACAAATCCCTTATTTTCTACACTCTTAGTTTTATGGATGAACAAAATGTTGATATTCTTTTATATCCAATTTATTGTAGTGAACCTGTGGCTCAGCCGTAAGTTATTGTATACACTTAGATAAACGGAATAGTACATTATAATTACGAGCTTGTGAACTTTAAGTGTTTGAGTGATTTTGTTATGTTGTAAAAACCATGTGGGAGATTAACTCAAACAGATTTTCCAGCTCAGAAGAAATGACCTTTCAAATAAAGAATGCAAGTTAGCTTATGTAACTGTTGTTAAATACAGGCATATTTTTACATGCCATATTGAGAAATGTCATTTCTTAGCTATAGCACATGAAAATAATAATTTTCATTTACACAGCTGAAAAGCGCAGATGTGTTTTGTATTGGAAAACTGACATGGAAAATGAGGAGAGAAACAAGCTTATTTTGTAGAATATTTTTTTAGACATTGCATCTTCGATCCTCTGAGGAAGGAAAAAACATCAATTCTTAAGGGGGATTTGGCACTATGGATCATGTTTCTTGCTTTGTTGTCAAGGTATCAGGGAAAACAATACAAATAACACAATACAGACTTATATAAAGTGTACATAAAGGCTTATTATAAAGTGCAGTACTATGATATTGTACGAGTGATGACATTAAATGTATTTATATTAAATGTACATGGTTATATGTATAATATACATGAGTACATTGTAAGTTATTCTATGTACTGACTTGAAAAGTAGAAATAAAATTGAGACTTGAGGCTATAAGATATAGGATCTTTTCATTATTCTGAACGTTGCTACTTGATACTAAAAGCTTACTAGCTTGATATCTGGCCTCTCATTGTACGAATTCAAGTTGTATCATATCACAAAAAATATGCTTTGTGTAAGGCAATATTTGTATTGTCATATAGATATACTGCACAAAAATAAATGGCCATTATCTCATCAATAACATTAGTATAATGTATGTATCAACAACGATACCCTTTGATGAGGTCTTACAAACTCATTTAGTACTTTCTACAAGAACAGCATTTTCATTGTTTCAAACCCTTTAGCTTATGGTAATATTGTAATATTTTTAGTTAAAATCCATTAAGTTAAAAGAGTTCTCTCATATTGCTGTTTTACAGACCCACAGGCAGTTTCAGATTCACACTTGCTGGTTAGGTTGTGGATAGTTCAATAGCAGTGACTGATATATCAGCTTTGCTATTTCTAGTTATTCTTGTTACAGTGATATGACAGCAGGAGACTTATGATGAAATGTATGTACGGGATGCGCCAGTAGTCTGGAGTCTTTTCAGCCCAAAAACTGGCACAGCCCTGTTCTCTAGATTTATAATCAGGCACACTCTCAAATTAGGTACATTACTTGGCGCCCACGTCAATTTGTAATATGACTGAGATCAGGGGCTGTTCTGGAGGTGTGTCGCACCACAACCATATGATTCTACACATTTTTGATGGGAGGATGGCATAACTAGGCGCATTACTGCTGGAACAGGTAGACCAAGTTAAAATTGGTTTGCCTGATTTTTAGTTTTGGAGCTAGAAAACGCCTTATCTATGACCCGCAGTAGAACAGGTTAATAAATTCTGGCACATTCTAAGCTACTAATGTGCAAAAGAAAATGACGTCTGGGTGCCAAAAAACATACACGTAGCCCATAATCTATAGTGCACAAGGCTACAGAGCACTTAAAAACCAAAGGTAAACAATCTCTAACATACTCTGCTCTCAAGCTGCTTTCATCCTGGTGATGTCACTCTCTGCTCTCAGATAAGACAAAAAGCAGAGAGAGGACGAAAGAGCAGGAACATAACCAGAGAAAATCTCTCTTGACCAGGGCAATATCAAAAGAGCAATGTATTTGGTAAAAGTCTTGATTTACTGTTCCAGACATGGTGAAAGCTAATACTTACAGTAAGAAAGCCCCTTTAATATGAATAAACTGGCCTCGTTTCTGCATGCATTATCGGTATAAGTAAAGCTTATTATTGGCATATTTCTTACTAACTTTTACAAAACTACAAAAAGTATCAGTTATGTTGTCCAGTTTGACTATATCAGAAAAAGGATTTCTACCATATGTAGTGAGCAAATCTACATTCCTCAACATTGAAATTGCCATAGCAAAAAGGACAAGCCATAGGGTTATGTTGCTAAGATCTGCAAATGACTACGTTTTCAAGCATCTAGTAACAGTCTCAGGCATAATGGAGGGGCATAAAAGCCAGATAGAAAGCAAAGTTTTTTATCCACATGAAATCTCAAAAATCAGATACAGTGGTGTGGGATGATTGTGCAATCCTTTTGCTTGTCTATGTGCCAGTTATCAAAACCTGTCACAAACAGACAGGGACAGAATTCTTAAAGAGAGACCTAAACTGTAAGTATGGATTAATGTTCTGTGTCCCGGTGGTTAGGAGTACAACAACAAACTGGAACAGCGAACCTCTGCACAGACAGGTCAACTGATTGGAAGAATGGTGTATAGTGATCCATTCAATACAGCAAGTGAAATTAGATGTCACATCCCAAGCCCTTTATGGGAAACAGTGTTTAGAGAAACCATAAAAAGGGTTTTTTATGACATTGGGCTATGAGTTACAGGTGTTTCATTTGTGTCATGTTATCACTCTCAAAGGCTATCATGATGCACAGCAAGACAGCAATAGAAGCTGGAATGAGTCTTGCTTTCAAAATGATTCCTGCTTTTGTCCACCTGGAGATTGGATTAAAGACTACATGAGCAGCACCATGAAGAGACCTTCACATGGAAGCATAACACCAGTGCAACTCCTAGAATCATGTGGCGTGGCATAAAACTGGACACCTCTATTCTTCAGTGCAGATATAATAACAGCTTGGTATTACATTGATGTGACTGCTGAACCAGTGGTACTGTCTATTTCTTTTAAAGTTACCAGTAACGCCATGTGCCAATCGGGACAATGCCAGGCCACATGTTGTCTAAACTATTATGAGCAGCCTGTGTGCCCTATGTGCTACCATGGCCTGCAGTGTCTCCGAACTTGTCCGCCGTGAAGTACATCTGGGACATCAATGGTCAACATTTACAAAGGAGCCACCAGCAGCTAATCTTAAAGATTTTTGTGTCCAAGTGCATTCAGAGTGCCATAACATTACTCAGACAACTGAATAAGTCAAGATGTTTTGAATATTTCGTTTCCATTTCTTTATTATTCACATTTCATTAACTTTCATTAACTATTGCAGCAAGTAATAAAAATGCCACATTTCATTAACTTTCATTAACTATTGCAGCAAGTAATAAAAATGCCTTCAAAATTCTCTCGCTCACATTATTCTGCATTTGGCAAATATAAATAATTGTGGTAAATCTAATTGACCTTGAAAAACAAATAAAGTTTATTGAATTTCATGCCCAGTTAGTGAGAAAAACATGCATATGTATCTTTTTATATAGTGTTTGCAAACTTTTGGTTTCAACTGTACACTAGAATATAATGTTGTAAGTGTGACATTAGATTTTAAATAAATCTTGCTATCTATGCTGTTCATTCCTTTTCCTGTCACAAGGTCATTCTGCCCTCTGATTTTGCAGCATGATTTTAATGACATGATCTTTTAAAACTAAATGCACCCATAGGTGCACCCATAGGCTAAGAGATATAATTTGTGAGTTAAGCATTTATTAACATCTGTTTTTTTTTAGTCCACAATGAATACTCCTAGTCCCTGTGAATCTTTCTTAATTTGGAGGAAAGCATCCTACCTTATGTATGACTTTTTAAAAGTGCACTGAGCTTTTGAAAGGTGGATTATTAAATGCTAACATGAGACCCAAGACATGACACATAATAATGACTTAATAACTAACAACTGGTACAGAGGAAGAGAGGACCCTGCCTCACCAATGGGCTGAGATGAAGAATTACTGAGGTAATATGACTTCTGTTCATATCTCATTGTGAACCCATCTGTATGTGAAATACATTATATACTGTTCTTTTGATAGCTCGTCTCCCTCACACATAATGTATGCATTGACAAATATTTTGACTGTTATTCAGGTAGAAAAATTGTTTCTCTGTGGCTTGATTAATATAAATAGTTATATGACATAGAAAATAATTAGTCATATCCAAAACTATTCATTAGCCAAACCTCCAGCATGCTCTACTATTCCCATAGCATTGCCATATTTTTACAAACTGTACAATTGTGCACTAAAGTCGGTAGCTGCACTGTGGTAACATAACAATGCACCATGGTTATTTCGATAATGCTTTCTAAATCAGTGCATATAAGTAGTGTTGAGCGATTATTATCGACAAAGTTGAAATCGGCACGGTTTTTATGTTGATCGGATTTTTTAGATCACGCGATAATTTAGGTTAAAATCTGTGCATAATCTATTAAATATTGCGACATTTTCGTGACGCTTTCTGTCATTTTTGGCGGCCAGCAAATCAGCTTAGAGGAATAGAGCAGGGTGAGCTGTGTGTTGCGGACGTCATGATGGATGTGTATGGTTGCGATTGGCTGGGAGAAATCACTGACCTCGTTTTTACATAGAACAGCCCTTCCTGTTCATGATCTAGTGTGTGTCAGTATCTCCAAAGGAGTAGACGTGCGCTCTGCCTTCTGTGCAACTGCTCAGCGATTTATTTATTTGTTCACAGAGACTGCTATACTTTTAGCGTGAACCTTAGAACTTGGTAAGAATCATGAGATTCTGCAGATTTTTAGGTAGTTAGGATGAGATATTTTAATGGGAGCAGCTACCACTGTAAGTCACGGGGGAGCGGGGTGGGGGGGTAGGTTGTTGATTTGCGGTCGACAGGTCCTGTCTTTTTTGGGTTGCTTTTTTTTGGTTTTTGGGGAGGCGCGGGGGGTGGGGTAGCTGAAGAGGGTGGGTGACGGGGGAAGTGGGGGGGTTGGGGTCGGGGGGGGTGGAAATTGAGGGGGGAGTGGAGGGGTGTGAGGAGGTATTGGCGGGGGTAGTTGGGGGAGCGTGCGGGGCGGGGTGTGGGGAGTGGGCGGGCGGACCGTGTGGGGTAGGGTTGGGGGGGGCGGGTGGGACCGGCAGGAGGGGGCGAACGAGGGTGCGGAGTGGCGTGGGGGTTCCTCCGGTTTATTTATTGCAGTTAACAAAGATAAGCTCTTTAGAGGTTATTGGATATTGTGGCACCCCGACTTAGTGCGTACTTGCACTTTGCAATAGCTTTTTATTTTATAACGTTTTCTGTTGAAATATTAACTTGGATGTTGGCAAGCATCAACACTTAACATTAGGATACTGATCCTTTTCTAGTAACTGCAGGTCTATTTGTTAGGTGCAAACAGCCTCCAATTTTATCTATCAGTATACCATTTCATATAGGTGTTTTTTTCACTTTTGGTCAGTCAAGCTTTGTTGTAGAGGTTCCTTGCACTTAAAAATTTGAATCCAGCAATTTTGGAGTCACCAAAGGTGTATTTTATAGGTGCAAAAAATTACCTTTTTTTATTCCGATTATACATTTCAGATACGTGTTTTTCACTTTGGCGGGGGGGTGCCCAAGGCCCAGCCTTTGTTTCATAGAGCCGACCCTTGCAGTTATATATGAATCCCAGCCAATTTTGTAGTTCACAACAGTGTATTGATCAGGTATACACAAACAGAATACCTTTTATTATACGTATACATTTCAGAGTACGTGTTTTTTTCACTTTGGCGTAGGCCAGCTTTTGTTACATAGAGGTACCTTGCACTTAAAATTTGAATCCAGCCAATTTTTTAGTCACCCACTTGGTGTATTGATAGGTGCCAAAAATACCTTTTATATACCGTAGAAATTTCAGATTAAGTGTTATTTTTCTCAACGTTTGGCCAGGCCAGCTTTGTTCATAGAGCCACTCACAGTTAATTTGAATCCCAGACTCAAATTTATGTCAGTCATCTCGGTGTATTGATTGGTGCAATACAATTACCTTTTATTATCCATATACATTTCAGATACTTGTTTTTTTCAACTTTTGGTCTAGCCAAGCTTTGTTGATAGAGTTAACCTTGCAGCTCTAAATTTGAATCCAGCAATTTTGAGTCACCACAGGTGTATTGATAGGTGCCAAAACTGCCTTTTTTTTCCGAATACATTTCAGTTACGTGTTTTTTTCAACTTGGCGGCAGGCCACCCTATGTTATCGAGCCACACTTGCAGTTAGATTTGAATACAGCAATTTTGTAGTAACACACGGAGTATTCTGCATAGGTGCCCAAATAAATCACCTTTTATTTATCCCGTATACATTTCTCAGATACGTGTTTTTTTCACTTTGGCCCCGGCCAGTCTTTGTTTCATAGAGCCACCTTGCAATTAAATTTGAATTCTAGCAATTTTGTAGTCACCCAAAGGTGTATTCGATAGGTGCCAAAAATACCTTTTTAATTATCGTATAAATTTCAGATTAAGTGTTTTTTTTTTCTCTTTCCGGTCAAGTCAAAGGCTGTTGTTTAATGTTGTTGAGGTACCTTGCAGTTAAAGATTTGGAATCCAGCAATTTTGGTGTCACCACAGGGTTTATTGTGATGCCAAAAAATCCCTTTTATTATCTGTACACATTTCTGATAGTGGTTTTTTTTACTTTTGGTCAGTCAACGCTTTACTTGATAGAGGTACACGTTGCACTTAAATTTGAATCCCAGCCAATTTTGTAGGTCTCCACAGGTGTTTTGATGTGCCACAATATATAATACCTTTTTGATTATCCGTATACATTTCAGATACGTGTTTTTTCACTTTGGAGAGGCCAGCTTTGTTCATAGAGTCACCTTGCTCACAGTTAAATTTTGAATACAGCAATTTTTGTAGTCAACACAGTCGTATTGATAAGGATGCCAAAAATTAACTATTATTATCCGTTTACATTTCAGATAGTGTTTTTTTCACTTTCTAGTCAGTACACGCTTGTGATAGAGACATCCTTGCAGTTAAATTTGAATCCAGCCATTTTGTTTTGATTTGAGGATTTGAAGAATAGCTGTGATTTGCCGTCTTTTAAATAGAGACTTTCCAAAACTCTTCAATATCACTTCTCAAATTTTTATCTTTTGAACATGGAGCGAAATTCAGTTGGTAAAGCAAGCAAAGAACGGGGTAGGTGGACATGAGGTAGAGGATGAGAGAAGGTGCTTTCCAGTGCTTGCGACAACATGCATGCAAAGTGGATCGTCGGTGGAGGACCGTCGGCTTGTCATCGCTGGGTCAGGGCCTTTGAAATCTCAGTAAGAACAGCAGTCGCCCACATCTTTTCTTCTGTGGTTAATGCAACCTGCTATTAAGCAGTCTTACATCCTCGTCACCTCCCAGTCACGGGCAACAAATGTCATCAGCATCATCAAGCATCCATCCAACATGAAGCAAAAGGCAGCCAAAAGTCAACTGTGTACCCACCACTGTGGAAAAAACCTTGTCTGAAGACTTTTTGATAAAAAAATGGGGTTGGGGCAAAAGGGGATTTTAAAAAGATCAAGAGGCCGAAAATGATTTTGTCTGCTCTGACGCCCAGTTACTGATCCCAATCAGGGGAGGAAAAAGGAACCGGTCAATCGGCAAACCCCGGGAGGCCCGGAACGCTTGCAGTGCCCCTTGCTTGTAGCCCCAGCCTGGATCCGAAGTCGACACGAAGTCCCCTTTTTGATGATGATGATACGAATAGGGATAAAAAGGGGTCTTTTCAATAAATTTCCCTTGCGAGCGCTTCATACTGGAGAGGGGGAAGAGAGGGGTAGTGTAAAATGGGGTCCCGCCTCAAAAGGGAGGGGGGGGGTCGCAGAAGTTGCTGATTGATTCCCCCACCGGGGCAGGGGAAACCCGCCCTCGCTTTTATCGCCGTAAAAAGGTCCAGGACCTCTCAAGCCTGGGCCCTTTTTTGAGCAAGCCTCTGATTTACCAGCGATTCATATGCCCCTTTGCCGAAACCATCATAGAGGGGAAGAACTTTAGGGGTTTAAAACCCCCCCATCAGTCTAAATACATGCGCGAATGCATGAGTTTAAAGGAGGCAACACTTGGGGGAAAAAGGCCAACCCACGCCCGGGGGTTTCCAAACCACTTCACACCCCCTTTCTCCGCCCCCTCCTCCTCCGCCACCACCAAGCGATCCTCACTGCCCTGTCTCTCAGGTCTGATCGGGATCGCCTCCGCTTCAACCCCACCGTCACCCGAGTATACCAGCACCATCAGAGACCCCCTACCCCCTTTTCCTCCCCCGTTTGACGACCCGCACGCCGTACAGGGCCCCTTAGCGCCAGCCTTCTGTCTTCCAGGTTTGGGAGCAGAAGAAAACACTTTAACCCTAAAAAAAAACCCCCCAAAGCAAAAGCCTGAATGTCGGCATTGCCAGGGTTTTTGGCCTTGGAAATGTTGCCTTTCCTTGGTGGAACCAGATGGGTTCTGCCACGTCATGGCCCTTGCCCGCCCCCAATATTCAATGCCGAGCAGGCATTCTTTGCCAGAAAAGCCTCCCGCCCTGGCAAGCCACTGCATTAAAATTTCAAACGCGTTGTCTGCATCTGTGTGGAAAAACCATCTGCCACCGACACATGGACTACTAAGCCGGCCAAGGCCGCTATATCTCTGTGACCCGCTCACTTTTTGGGGGGAGC
>JAODAL010064929.1:0-18465 GCA_025379985.1 Phyllomedusa bahiana
CCGATAAATGAGATGCATTAGGGGTGTTGAATCAAACATAAGGTGACTTCTTGAAGGTTTTATCTGTTCTTGTACTTTATGGGCTTTGTAAATGCAACATGGCCCCACCAAAATCTGCGTTCCAAAAGCCAAATAGCGCTCCCTCTCTTGTATGCCCGGCTGTGCGCCCAAACAGCAATTTACACCCACATGTAGGGTATTGCTCAATTTGAAAGAAATTGCATAACAAATTTTATGGTGTTTTTTTTCCAGGATTCTTTGTGAAAATGAAACATTTTCAGCTAAAATTGCAGATTGTCGGAAAAGAAGCATTTTTCATTTTCATAGCCTAATGCTAAAAAAATGTGTGAAACACCTGTGAGGTCAATCTACTCACTACACCCCTGGATATATTCCTTAAGGGGTGTAGTTTCCCAAATGAGGTATTTTAGGAGTGTTTATTAAGTTTTAGCACCTTAAGGTGTCCGCAAACATTAAATGGCACCTAAAGAAAATGCTAATGAAAATGAGACCCCAAAATCCAGTAGGTGCTCCTCCTATTTTGGGGCATGTGGTTGAGTCAAATAGTGCACTAGGGCCATATATGGAATATCTCTAAAAACGGCATATTTAAAGGAATCAATTTTGAGATGCATTTTCTTGGTTACATCAATTGTGTTCCAGTGAATCATAGGATAAAAATTGAAAATCTGCCCAAAAAATTTTTTAAATGTCACCTCCGTTTTCTCTAATTTCTCTGAAACACCTAATCAGCCCCTGAAAACCAGAACTGGACTGGTCTGTAAAAAAAAAAATCGATGTTGCAACTTTTCTTGAAAATGTGAAAAATAACTACTAAATTTATAAGCCCCCTAATGTCTTAAAAATATTAAGACATTCAAGAAATGATGCAATAGTACAGTAGACATATGATAGATGCCCGTTATAAACTATTTTGTGTGGTAGAACTATCTGTCTTATGTGCAGAAATTTTTGACCTTTTCAAAATGGAAGATTTTTCTAAATTTTCACGAGATTTTGATATTTTTCACGAATAAACAAGGATTGTATGGACCAAAATTTATTACTAACATAGAGCACAATGTGTCATGAGAAAACAGTCTCTGAATCACATGGATAGGTATAAGTATTAAAAAGTGACTCCCACATAAAATTATACATGTCAGATTTAAAAAATGAGGCTCTGTCAGGAAGATCAAAACTGGCTGCGGTGGTAAGGGTTAACCATTTTTTGGTAGGAAGACTTGTGTGCTAAGAGTCATTGCTGCATGACCCACATTCTCTTGAGATTCAACTCATGGACAGATGTCCTGAAATTTTCTTTTAGAATTTACTGGTATAATTCAGAATTTATTGTTCCATCAATGAAGGCAAGACAACCTGGCCCGGATGTGGCAAAACAGACCCAAAGCATCACACTAACATCTGTGTTTCACAGATTTTATAAGGTTTTTATCCTCGAGTGCACTGCTTCCAATTCTCCAAACATAATGCTTAATGTATACACAAAATACTCTATTTGTATCATCTGTCTACAAAACATTGATTCAATAAGCTTCTGGCTTGTCCAGGTAATCTTTAGCAAACTGCAGACAGGCAGCAATGATTTTTAGAGAGCAACAACCTTCACCTAATGATCCTGCCCTGCACCACATACCATGAACATTTACCAATACCTTTAAATAGTAGTTATACTGTTACTAAATAATATAAAGAGCAAATACCTCACCATATATATTACCATCATAGGGCCAAAAAAAGGCCATTATACCAAGAACAATATTACCAATAATACAACTACTTAAGGACCAAATAATACCGCCAGAACGTGACCACGTCACCACTACATAGTGGCTGAATAATACCACTATTCTATGACTGAATAAAGAAACAAATACTAACGTTGTAGATTGACCATAAAGTGGTAGATAATAGCTCTATAAAGGCGCTCTGCAGACATACAATACAGTAGCATCCAGTGATTCACAGCTGACATCTTCTCTGGTGAGTCATTCACATTCCTTATTCTTTTCCATCTGCAAGACTACCATGATAACTTTTCCTGGCCATGACTTGACCCTGCAGGATTTGTTCATAACTTCATATATCCACTAGCACTTCAGATGGATCGGTCATAAGCAGTACCACAGGTCCCCACCTGTCAATACACAGTCAACAAATCAAACATACCGCTTTCTCAATAAATTCCATATTGCTTATCCAGTTTAATTCATCTTTGTCACTTTTACATATAGTATTCTGGCAACATTTAAGCCTATATTCAAAGTTCACGAACCTGCAAAAAATATAGAGAACATGACCTGAAGTCCAACATACAGCCTTTTCGGCGCCGCTCACATTCAGAGAAGCAAGTCCTATAAACTCCGGGACAAACACCTCTCAGTCAAGTCAATGTAGTCCAAGATGCGACTTTTTAGGGGGTTAGGACACGCCCCCTTTGTGAAGCATGGATTTGTGTCACGTCAGAGGAGGTGCAGTCGCCCCTGACTGCAACCCAGCCCACTGTCCCTGCCTACTTGGTGTGCTGCCCTAGATGGCAGACCCCAACTGAGCGGCAGACCCTACACTACTAAGTGCAGGGCTGTTAGGAGAAAGCAAGGTCAATCAGTCCGGGTCAGCACCAGTCCGGGTACGTCAGGCTAAGAATCAGAAGACAGAAGAATAACCAGAAACAAGCCAGGAGTCAAAAAACTGTCAGGAACAAGGTAGGAGACAAATCGAAGAACACAAGCCGAGGTCAGGTAATCAGGAACGCACAATATGGGAACACATGTAAAACAAGCAGGGAGAACCTTTCATAGGCAAGGACAGCAAGTTCTGAGGAGGTTTAAATGGAGTGCCCGGACACCGCCCCAGCATCTGATTGGTGCGGTCTCTGGGCCCTCCTATTGGCCTATGTGACACACCCTCTGTTCTGAGGAGAAGCAGAGCTGTCACTCCTTGGCTCATCAGCAAGGTCTCTCCCAGGGTGTGCATTGCACCTTAGAAGCAGGTACGTGAGTCGTGAGAGTCCCTCCCCCCTTTTAGGAGGGGCCAATGGACCCTTCCCTGGTTTGGGATTGTCCGGATGAGAGTTATGGAATTCCTTGATCAGAGATTCAGCATGTATGAATCTGGCCGGAACCCAAGACCTCTCCTCCGGACCATATCCCTTCCAGTGGACAAGGTACTGCAAAGATCTCTGAACTCTACGGGAATCTAGGATACAAGCAACTTCATACTCTAACTCGCCCTCAATACTAACTAGAGGAGGGGGTTTAGAGGGTGAAGTCAGAGACGGTATGTAACTCTTTAGTAGTGATTGATGAAAGACATTATGAACACGGAGGCAAGGAGGTAACTTAAGACTGTATGCCACAGGGTTAGGCATTTCTTGAACTATATGAGGGCCCACAAATCATACAGAAAGTTTACCAGAAGGTACCTTTAAGTGAAGATTTCAGGTGGACAACCGTACCTTATCTCCAACAGAATAACCTCTAGAACAAAGACGCCTTTTGTCACTCTTTCTTTTTTGGATGTTCTGTGCATTGACCAAGTTCTTCTGAACTTGGGCCCAGACTGTGCACAGATCGTTAACGATGACATCCACCCCACTATGACCAAAAGTAGCACTGGATAATGATGGTGAAAACCATAATTGCAGAAACGGAGAGATACGGAGAGATACCAGAAGAACTAAAATCCTGATTATTAATTGCGAATTCAACTAAGGTAAGTATTTTACCCAATCTGCCTGCTGATCAGAGACAAAACAGATTAGTTTTTGTGTAACGGTTTGGTTCACCCTCTCTGTCTGCCTATTAGTCTCAGGGTGGAAGGCAGAGCAGAAGGATAGGGTGGTACCCAGAGCCTTACAACCGCTGTAAGGCTTTTAGGGAGGAAGGACGGACCCAATCGAGAATTGCCTGAACCTTACCAAGATCCATACGAAACAAGTTGGGAGTCAAGACATATCCCAAGAAAGGTGCCTCCTGACCCCGAAAACACATTTCTCGAGCTTGACAAATTATTAATCTTCAAGATTTGTAAAACTTTACGCACGTGTTTAACGTGTAACGACCAGTCCTGCGAATAAATTAAAATGTAAATCAGATAAACGACCATACTATGACCAATAAGTCCTCAGAAAACGATGTTTACCAGGTTCTGGAAGACCGCAGGAGCATTGCACAAGCCAAAAGGCATAAGAAGATATTCAAAATGTCCCTCGGGGGTATTAAATGCGGTCTTCCACTCATCCCTTCTTTGATACGAATAAGGTTATAAGCCAGCTTGGGAAACCACTTTGCCCCTGGGTTAAACAGATCAGGAATCAAAGGTAAGGGGTATTGATTTTTACCATTATCTTATTGAGTTTCTGATAATCAATGCATGGATGGAGACTTCCATCTTTTTTCTTAACAGGAAAAAACCCTGCACCCATGGCGGAAACAGAAAGCCAGATACCGTTCTGTAGACTTTCTGCAATGTATTGCTTCATGGCAAGTCTTTAGTGGACCGGATTGTATATCCTGCCTTTAGGACCTTTTACCCCAGGCAACAGTTCGATGGCACAGTCATAGGATCTACAAGGGGGTAATCTACAAAGACTGTGTCTTTGAAAAAACCTCAGCAAAGTCATAAATAAAGACAGGAATCTGCTCTATTTTTGCATTACCAAGAACAATCGGGAAACATTTATTAATACACTGCTTTCCCCAACTAATTAATTCTCCAGATTTCCAGTCAATCACAGGGTCGTGTTTCTAAAGCCAGGGCAACCCCAAAACGACAGCAGGTAAGCCCTCTATGATAAACAGAATACATTTTTCACTATGTATAGATCCTACCAGCATCTCAAGTTCAGAGGTGTAATGGTGGGTATTGCCCTTAACCAATAGGGTAGAATCAATAGCCATGACCTGCAGGAAAACTGACAGAAGCCTCCAGGGAAGGTCCAGATGCTTAGCGAATGAATCGTCCATGAAATTGGAAGCTGATCCTGAATCCAAAAAAGCATTCCCTTATCCACACATAGAAAGATACAAAATTTTCACTGGAAGCAACTTTCTTGAAACAACAGGAAACACCTGTTCGCCTAGGTGACCTTCCCATGAGTCACCTAGGTGCTGGAGTTTTCCGGCCCGGTCTTTTGGGGCGCTCATGGATGAAATTACCTTCTCCGCCACAGTAGTAACACAGTCCCTGGATGCGACATGAGGTCCTGTGGTAACTGGCAGTGGCCGGCAAAGAGGCCCCCACCTGCATAAGCTCCTCAGGGGGTATCTCAGCACTGGCAGGCTCGAGGTGGTAGCAGAACGAAGCGGAGTAAAGCGGGGAAACGCAGTAAATGTCTTTTCCTGATTTCTCTCCCTAAACCGTCTATCCAGCCGAACAACCAGAACCATAGCATCATCAAGAACACCAGGGGTAGGGTAAGCAACCAACATGTCCTTTACATGGTCAGCTAATCCTAATCTGAACTGGCACCTGTAGGCTGGGTCGTTCCACCCCGATGGACACACCAGCGATGAAATTCAGAACAATTCCTCCACAGTCCTCTTACCTTGCCTCAAAGTGGTGAGCCAAGTCTTGGCCAAAGCCTCCCTATCAGGGTCATCAAAGAGTAATCCCAAAGAGTCAAAAAATCTGTCTACCGAAGACAATTCGGGCGAATCAGGAGATAATGAGAATACCCACTCCTGGAGGGACCTCTGGAGAAGGGACATGACAATTCCCACTCTCTGCTCATTACCTGAGGTATGTGGGCGGAGTCGAAAATACAATCGGCATCCTTCCCTAAGACCGAAAAGCCCTCATGTCAACTGAAAACCTATCGGGTAACTGAATAGGGGGTTCCACAGAAGGGGGAAGCAATGCTGGAACACTACCACCCTGGGAGATCTCCTGCTGCTGTACTCTCAGCACCAGATCCTGGGTAAGCCCCTGCATCTGGTCTACCAATGCTGTCATGGGGTTCATGGTGTGTGGATAGCAGTAATACGTCAGAAGAGGTGCAGTGGGTCCTGACTGCAACCCAGCCCACTGTCCCTGTCTACTTGGTATGCTTCCCTAGATGGCAGACGCCAACCGGTTCGGCAGACCCTATACTACTAAGTGCAGGGCCGTCAGGAGGAAGCAAGGTCGATCAGTCCAGGTCAGCAACAGTACGAGTACGTCAGGCCAAGAATCAGAAGACAGAAGAATAACCAGAAACAAGGCAGGAGTCATAACACTGTCAGGAACAGGAGACAAATCGAGGTCAAGAACACAAGCCGAGGTCAGGTAATCAGGAACACACAATATGGAAAAGCAGGGATAACCTTTCACAAGCAAGAACAGCAAGTTCTGAGGAGGTTTAAATGGTGTGCCCGGAAACCACCCCAGCAGCCGGTTGGTGCGGTCTCTAGGCCCCCCTATTGGCCTGTGTGACACACCCCCTGTTCTGAGGAGAAGCAGAGCTTTCACTCCTAGGCTCATCATCAAGGCCTCTCCAAGGGTGTGGTGAAAGGCCAGGTGAATTAACCCCTGTAAGCATTGCACCTTAGAAGCAGGTACGTGAGTCGTGACAATTTCCCACATAAATATCTTAGAATCCTCATTTTCCAGTACCTTCCTACCTGTTCCCCATCTCTGTACAAACGCCTCTATCTGGGGCGATAGGTAGAATCTTCTATGATAATGTGTGACCTGAACTGCATCCCTGAAATCCCCAGAAGATAAATGTTTTAGCTTTTCTGGGTGGTTTATTTGCTGTTTTATTCCAGAGTAGGAAACCTCTCCATTACTGTTGCTGGGGCTTGGAATCAGCCAGCAATGTTTTTTTGTCATCCCACAGTTGATACTAAACCCCAAACACAACTACCCCAGTACCTAATGCACCAGGGGTACTGGTAATAGTCATGTTACCAACATACAGTAGGCAAACCATCTAATGTGATGGTCTGCTTCAGGGGCAGCTGGGGCTGGTATTGTTAGGGTGGGAAGGGACTAATATCCATGTTGATAGTACTAGCCTGCAGCTGTCAGATTTGTTGAAGAATATACAACAGCTATAGCTTATGTTAAAAGAACTTAAGTCATACAGACAGTAGGTGGCGCTGAGTTATGTATTAAGTGTTTCTTTGCTTATGCATTGCTATGCTAGTTCTTGTTACTGTAACTGTTACGCATCTCTCTTGTATCCTCCATGTTTTCTGATTCACATGTACAGCATGTAATGGTAGCCGTGTATCTCCAGTAAACATCTTAAATGTGATTTACTTCCACAACGGTCTGTATGCCTTTGCTTCTACTCCAGATAGCTGCAATCTGCAACAGGTTAGGCCCAGGACGCAGAACACAAAGCAAAGTGCCCCAGAAACAGACAAGACAGCAGCAGATCCTGGTGAAAGATCCTCATCTCCTGAATACAAGTAAGAAAGGGGTCTAACATACAAGGAGAGGATCAGCAGAATGGCCAAGCAGCTCAGACTGACAGTGTCCAAGCTGAACAATGAGAATTATCAGCTATGGAAGTTTAAAGTGGAAATGTTTGTTATCCAGGACGACTTGTGGAAGTCATTACCACAGAGAGACCACAGATCAATTACCAGGAATGGGACAAGAAGAACAGACAGGCCAGGGCCACCATAAGTCTGTTAGTGGAGGATGACCAGCTAATTCACATAAGACATGAGAAAAGCAGCAAAGGAAAGTGGATCATTACAAAAATTGTATGAAAGATCCAATTTAAACAGCAAGTTATTTTCTGCTCAGAAAACTAATACAGAATGAGACTTGGTAAAGAAAAAGACATGCAGAACATATAAATGCAATGCTGGAAGTGGTTACACATCTGAGGACAGTGGGTGAAGACATAAAAGACAGTCATGTAGCAGCCATATTGTTATGTAGTTTACCTGACTCATTCTGTGCACAGATCAATGCTCTGGAAACCAAATCTGAGGCAGACCTGACCCTAGAATTTGTAAAGACTCGGCTAATAGATGAATTCCAAAGGAGAAAGGAACTTGTGCATGAATCCACAGACACCGATGCGGGACCAGCTCTTAAAGCTACAGACACACATTTTCAGAAAAAGGAAACCAGGGCGTGTTTCAGATGCCACAAGCAGGGACATTTAAAAAAAGGACTGCATAATATGGAAGGCAGAACAGCAAAAACAAATTCCAAAAGGGACTAAACAAAAGGTCAAAGCCACTATATCCCAACCACATGTAAGTAACTGGAATGGTACATTCAAAGTGACAAATGATCAAAAGTTGGAAACCTGGTGCATTGATTCAGGTGCAACAAGTCACATGACAAGCAATAGGAACTTCTTCAAAGGGCTAGACACAACTAAAAGAGAAATGATCTATCTTGCAGATGAAAGCAGTATTAATGCAGAAGGAACTGGTCATGGAATCTTACTGTGCCCAAGTAAAAATGGAGGCAGTTTAGCCATACCAATGCAGGATTTACTTTATGTTCCCAGCCTGGAAGGTGGAACTGTTATCAGTGAAACGCTTGACAGCTAAAGTAATTACTGTCAAATTCCAATGTGACGAGTGTGCTATCCTACATGGAAAGAAGTAATAGCTAATGCCAAGATAAATTGAGCACTTTGTATAACCTCAGTACGGTGAAGGAACAGGTAAAACAATGCACACATGGACACAATGACTGTATACACATGTGGCACAGAAGATTAGCCACAGACATCCTGACAGCATACAGGAACGTACAGAAAAGGAACCTGACAAAGGATCTTAAGTTGTCCAGTTGCTCAAACACCATTAGGTGTGAATGTTGCATTAAAATCCAAAGCCACAAGGGCAACACTTCCCAAAGCAAGTGAGACAGAGCCTCAAGACCACTTGAGATTATACACAGTGATGTGTGTGGTCCCATGAGATTAAGCACTCCAGCAGGAAACAGGTATATAGTGACCTTCATAGATGACTATTCAAGGTTACACAGTTATTTACCTAATGAAAAACAAAGGTGAAGTTTTGGATAAGCTACAGGACTAACATAACCAAAGACAGGCAACAAGTTTTCAAAGGAAACCTCTGATACTGCGAAGTGATAATGGAGGTGAATTTACTGGAGACAAAATTGAGACCTATCTAATCAACAGGGATAGAGCATCAAAAGACGGTACCCTAACACACCAGAGCAAAATGGGGTAGCTGAAAGGAAGAACAGAACCCTGACCGAAATGATCAGATGTATGCTAACGGATTCTGGACTACATGAAAATACTGGGGTGAAGCTGCAATGACAGCTACTTACTTGCAAAACAGACTTTTCTCTAAAACAGTGGAGAAAAACCCATACGAACTATGGCATGGTGAGAAGCCAAAGGAAAACACATAAGAGTGTTTGGTTGTAAAGTATTCATGTATATCCCAGAAGAGAAACGCACCAAACTCCAAAACAGAGCAGTGGAGGGAGTTCTAGTTGGATACGGTGATAACTGCAGGGATACAGAATCCTGGACACTAAAACAGAAAGAGTTACATTAGCAACAGTGTCACTTTTATTGAAGAATTAATGGATGGTGTGATGACTACACTAGAATCAAAACAGAAGGGAAAAATTGCAGTGATCAAACGACCACTGCATCCTCCGAACAAGAAATTGAAGTCAATACGAACTCAGATACCATGAGTGAGATGACACAACCCACCCCAAATACAGAACCAAGGCGTTCAGCTAGAGAAAACAAGGGTAAAGCACCAGCGCGTCTCTCATACAGGGTGTGTGCAGTTAGCGTCCATGAACCCGCATCCTGGGAAGAAATGTCTCAACTCCCGGACAGGGAAACCAATAAATGGATAAAAGCAGCAGAGGAAGAAATAAAATCTTTGCATGACACTAAAACGTGGGTGCTAACAGAACTGCCGACAGGAAAAAAAGCTATTGGCTGTAAATGGACTTTTAAAGTTAAATACAATGCTGAAGGCAAGACTAGTTGCCAAGGGATACTCACAAAAATACGGAGAAGACTACGATGAGACATCGCTCCAGTGGTTAAACACGCCACTATCAGAACTTTACTCTCGTAGCAGCTATCAATAAAATGCAGGTGAAACATTTTGATGTAAAAACTGCTTTCCTGCATGGTGAATTAACAGAAGACATTTACATGGAACAACCACCAGGGTTCAAAGACGAGCAAAGACCAGACCTAGTATGCAAACTTCAGAAAAAATATATATGGTCTAAAGCAGCCGCCAGAGCATGGAAATATGAAACTAAATGAGGTCCTTACCAATGAGGACTTTCAGCGGAGTAAGGCAGATCCCTGCCTGTACACGAAGAGACTGACAGACAGATGGCTTTTGGTGCTTATTTATGTCGATGATCTTTTAGTCTGTTTTGAGCGAGAAGGGGATGAACAAGGAATACTACAAACCTGAATCAAATTTGAGACCAAAGAATCTTGGAAACATAAGTAACTACCTCGGCATTCAGATCGAGAGGGAAGAAAATGGAAGTTTTCTTCTAAATCAGCAGCACAAAAGACAGGAAATAATCGAGACGTTTGGATTGGAAGATGCAAAAACAGCAAAATCTCCGATGGAAACCAACTATTTGAAAGAAATAACAATCAAGACAAATTGCTACCAATCAATAACCAATACATAAGGGCCATAGTAAAATTGCTGTATATTGCCACTGCTACAAGACCAGATATTGCAGCAGCCGTCGGAATTTTATGCAGAAAAACCTCAATGCCAAATCAGCAGGATTGGAATAGTGTAAAGAGAGTCATACGCTATTTAAAGGGAACTCTGCACTCTAAACTGAAGTTACCAACAAGTAACAAGTGTGACCTAATAGGGTACGTTGACGCTGATTGGGCCGGAGACCCGGGCGACAGAAAATCCACCAGTGGTTATCTGTTTCTTGTTTCAGGTGGCGCTGTAAGCTGGGCTAGCAGAAAACAGCTGTGTGTAACACTCTCATCAACAGAGGCAGAGTATGTTGCAGCAGCGCATGCAAGTCAAGAGGTCATCTGGCTACGGCAACTATTGGTCGACTTGGGTCAACAACAGTTGGAACCAACGAAGGTCTTTGAAGACAACCAAGGATGTCTTGCACTCGCACAGATGGAAAGAGTCAACCCAAGAACCAAGCATATCGATGTTAAGTTTCATTTTCTGCGGGATCTTCAAGAACAAGAAGTTCTGGAATTACAGTACTGCCCAACTGAGGAAATGCTCGCAGATATGTTCACGAAGCCTCTGAGTACAGAAAGGCATTCTAGGCTCATGAAGAAGCTCAGCCTGATGACTAAGCCTTAGCTGTTGAGAAGGGGTGTTGAAGAATATACAACAGCTACAGCTTATGTTAAAAGAACTTAAGTCATACAGACAGTAGGTGGCGCTGAGTTATGTATTAAGTGTTTCTTTGCTTATGCATTGCTATGCTAGTTCTTGTTACTGTCAGGCCGTGCTCACACGGCTTATTCCCGACGGATTTGTGCGCCGTATTGAGCGCACAAATCCGCCGTGAATAAGGGGCGGGACGGGGGCGGGCCGGAGTGCGGCGGGGGCACCGCTCCTGGCCCCATAGACAATGCAATTGTTTAACGGCGCTACGCGCCGTAAATAATGTGCATGTCACCTTCTCCCCCCGCGGCGGATTCACACTAGCGGGAGGACGACGGATTCCACTGTTCTCAATGAGAGCAGTGGATTACCGTAATGTCTGCCCGCGGATGGCGCCGTACTGAAGCGCAAATCCGGCTGCGCAGTACGCTGCCAATATGCGGCAGAATAAAGCCGTGTGAACGAGGCCTTACAGTTTACGCATCTCTCTTGTATCCTCCATTTTTTGTGATTCACAATGTACAGCAAGTAATGTAGCCGTGTATCTCCAGTAAACATCTTAAATGGATTTACTTCCACAACCGTCTGCATGCCGTAGCTTCTACTCCAGATAGCTGCACTCTGCAACAAGATTTACATTGGCTAGTTATGAAAAAAGGGAGGGAACCCATGTCATTTCTCTTTGTAAAGCATGTTGTCACAGTTAACGCCTCGACCCACACGGCAGGCTACTTAGACGTGGCTTACAACACCACTTGCGGTGGTAAAATGGATCCACATCCTAGCTGCCGTTACAGTCATCTGAGCTGCTGTTACATATGTTCACCAATACTCAGTACTTAGGCGCAAATTGCCATAATAAATTAACAGGTGTGCCTCAGTGTGTTCAACTATTTCAACGGTACAGTGTGTAATATAATTAATTTCAAGTATTACAGTCTATATTATAATTAAACGGATTTATATGGCAGTCTTGGTCTGACCACAGCAGCTGGAAGTAAACAGAAGAACAAGAGGAGATGATATGTGATATAATTAATATAATAAAGTTTCCTTTATCCTTTAATAGATTATTTTGTTAAAGGGGTTGTCTCGCTACAATGATTGGGTTTTAATTTAAAGATCTTTAAAAAACAAGCAGCATTGCAATATATGTTCATTACAAATGTTCTACTGATTTGAGCTAGCCCTTTTAGTATTATTTAAAATCACTTCTCAATCTCTATAGTAGCCGACCTGTTGATCCTTATTTTACTGGCTGTCGGGTCGGAATGACTCATAAACCTTGAAGACAGGCCCGGAGCAGAGAGCCCCCCAGCACAGAATGCTTCTGAGTGGAGGGAGGAGGAGGAGGGGGAGGGAGGACTCTGGCGTCTGTGTCCATGCTGTCCTGGTTTAAACCCTGTGTGTCCCTGCTTCCCTTCCTGCTCTCTACACAGATAGATGTGACAGCATTGACCCTGTCTTTTTACTATAATCATGATATGTCTTTGGAACGTGACTATACTAATACTATACAGATCAGCATGGGAATACTTTATGTTCCCTGTATTAGGGACACATCCTGAGTATAGTAACACTGCCCTTTTTTTGTTGTTTGGAGATTTGGAGACTTGTAAGCTAAGCGGGGGATATAGGAACACTTTCATCCCCTCTGCTCTTTTAGCACACAGCTTAAATATTCCTCTCTACACTCATAGATCACGCCCTCTCCTGTAACAACCTAGGCAGGCCACACACAGGGTGAACTCTGAGAGCAAACCCCCTCCCCCCCCCCCCCCCCCTGTATAGAAGTTACGTAGCTGCCTTGTGTTTGATGGGAGGGGGAGAGGAGCAGAACAGACAGACCAAGAAGCACGCCCCTCATTTCCCAACTTACCAGGACACTGACAGCTGAAAGCTCCAAAAAAACAACTCCTTTAAGAAGCCACAAAACATTGAATTTCAGCTCATTTTAATCTGCTTAGAGAGGCCCTAAACCGCAATGACTGGGATAAGGTCTTCAAAAATAAAAGAACAGATAATAAAGAAGAGATCTTTAAAAACATCTTATGCGCCCACTGTGAGAGGTACATACCTTATGGTACTAAAATAATTAAAAAAAGAAATATACCAATGTGGATCAACAGACATGTAAAGGAGGCAATAAATAACAAAAATAAAGCATTTAAGCTACTTAAACAGGAGGTCAGTGAAGATGCACTAAAAAGCTATTAGGAAAAAAATAAAATAAGTAAAGCTGGAAACAAAGTCAGATTGCCAAAGTGAGTAAAACTATCCTCAAATATTTTTTAAAGATATAAATAATAAAAATATTAAATTGAAAATGTTGAACCTTTGAAAAGTAGTGAGAGAGATATTGTAAAGGGCGCTGAGGAGAAAACAAACCTATTAAATAATTTTTTCTCCACTGTATTTACCGAGGAAGATGACCTTTCTGTTGATGAGCAGAGAGATGAGGTAAACTCCACCTTAAATGTTTCTTGTCTAACCAGGAAAAAGTGCAGCTCCGCCTTAACAAGATTAAAATAGATGGCCTAATAGATGTTGACTATGCCTGCACCTCCTCTCCAGCTAGAGCAATCAGGGCATGTTCGCGTCTGAAAGGGCATAGGGTTAGGAATGGGTGGGTGTGAAATCATGGGCTTGAGTGTAGTTAGAGTTGTAGCTTGATGCAGGGCCATCTTTTCCATTGGGCACATTAGGCAGTTGCCCGGGGGCCTCACAAGTATAGGAGCCCCAAGTGATTTATGTATATCCCAGGAATAGAAGAAATATACTCTGGATCCCTTGGTTGGCTTTGCTTATTTAACTGTTTGTGTGTTTTTAGGATGTGAACAATTAAAAACCATGGTGGAGAAGGGAGCCAAAGGCTCCCTGCCCTGCCATATAGTCTTGTAGATTGCAGGCTGCTGGTGTCCAGACATAAGTGCCGTGATAATATGGGTGTGCTTGGGGGAGGAAAGTCTCGAGGCATGACCAATTGTGATGTCATGTATTTGGCAGGGCCCACTGCAGTGCTATGCCTTGGGGGGCCCATAATTCTGTTAAGACGGCTCTGGCTTGATGTGATGTTACGTATTTAGGCATGGTTAGAGACATAACTTGGTCTGATGTGATTGAATCACATCAGGTTATTGTCGTGGCCTGATGGGTCTTTCTTTGCATTTGTTAAATATTGGGAGGTATGTATCCATTTTCTGTATCACAGACCCAGGCTATCAAAGAAAATCTGGAGAGTGTCTATATTCAGAAATTTTCTGTGGGTGCAGGCTGCACAAAATGTTCCACAGCCGCAGCATACTCTCCAGGGGGTTTGGTCCTCTGCCCCCACTACAGGAGCTTTACACCTGTAAACTATGGCCTGTACCACCTCTCCTTCCTCTACCTGAGCCATTATTTTATGCGGTTTAGGACCAACACAAAACACAACCCCATCCTATATCTCCAATATCTTCTCTATCCCTACCTATCAGCCCTTAATACTCCAACTCCCTTTCACTCAATGGGAATAGGTAGGGGGTGCTGGAAAAGTGAGGGAAAAATTTTTGTTGCCATCTCGCAAAGACAGGTTGTGCGGGAAAATCGCATGGCTCTATATCAGATGGAGAAGAAAGAGAACAAATTTCGTAGAGAACAAATCAAGTGAGTCACTGGGGTAACGCACGTAATGACACCCAGTACCTTTAACTGGAACTACCATATATGGGCACGTATTCAGTAATATTAATCCTATTAGGGATGATTAAATCAACAAAAGTTGAAATCTAACAGATTTCACTAAAAAACAGGTTCCCGATGAAGAAATTTTCCCTTAAAAACCCATCAATAATCGACATTTTCGGATTCCAATCGCTTCTTTTTCGGGGGCCCTAATTTTGGGGGCCCCGTCCAAACCCGAAAAACACAGGGGGGGGTGAAAAAAACTCCCCAGGGGGGTTAGGATCTTTTAAAGGGTTTCGAAATCAATGACCCCCCTTAAAACTATGGCACTGCAAATTCCTGCCAGCCCCATTAAACTTCCTCACGGCGAACAAATGGATAGCTGGTCCCCCCTTTTCTTAGCTTTTTTTAAAGCTAGTAGAACTATTTGCCAGGGTTTTAAATACTGAAAAATGTCTTTAATAAATTAGTTTTTGGGGACGCAAATTAAGAATTCTAGTTTAAATTAAAATTTGAGATTTGGAAACATCCCCTGCTCTGCACGGGCACCCCTCCCCCGTGGGGCCCGGGAAATTTCTCAAAAGTGGTGGGCCACCTGCTGCCGCAGCAACAGCACAGCAAAACCCTTGGGGGCCACCCAAAGCCAATTTCACCATCAAGGCTCCACCACCCGCTAAGGGGCTGTTTTAAAAATTTCAAAACATGTAAAACCCTTCCCCCGAAGTTTCCCCCTCCTCCCCACTCGGCCCAGCAGTCGTTCCCCCGAGGCGATTGCCAAAACAGCATTTTGGGGGTTCCCCTTTGGGGGGCCCAAAGGGGCCCCCCGAAAGGCGCACCCCCGGTTGTTCAATCTCAAAAAATAAATTTGATTTTTTACCAGTGGCACTCCAAACGGAAAACCTTTCCGTTTTTCTCCCGGGCCCCTTTAGGGGGGCCAATAATTTTTCAGTCACCAGGACTATTTGGGTGAAAACAACATTTCCCCCGCCCTTTAAAGTCCCGAACAGGTGCAGCAAAATCGTCTGGTCAGGGGACTGAGGGGGTTTTGGCACTATAAACTCACCCCCCCCACATGAGTTTTTGTGGGGGCGCCCCGAGGAGGAGGAAGCAATTGGGGCACAAGCAGTTCTGGAAAAAAAAGGGGTTTTTTCCTACTCAGGTACAGGAGAGAGGAGCCCGGAAACAGCCCGGAAAGGAGGAAGATGAGGGAAGGGCAAAGGGAAAGCCCAGATACACCATGGCAGTAAAATTTTGAGTCTTTTCCAATGGCCCCCTGCATTCTGGGTTTGCCCGGGGTATGACAGCCAGTAAAACATCATCCGGGAAAAGGGGGTGACCCTTTTGGCCTCCACCCCCTTGGGCCCCCCCTACCCCCGGTTCAAAATGGGAGCCTTTTTTTCCCGCCCGCCCCAAGGGGGGGGGAAACGGGCTACCAAAAGAGAAATCCGGGGTAATTTAGTTGGGGCCGGGTGCCTTTGTGCGCCATGGTCCCTCCTCTGACAGGTTTAACCGGGGGTTTTCCCCACGCTCACTAAACACGGGCCCCGACTGCTGTGTGGTTTGGGGGGGGGGTAGGAAAAGTACAGCTCCACCAGCACAAACCTAAACTTGATCGTTTACAAGCACTTCCTTTACACCCCTAGTGAGGAAGTATCCAAACAGCAGGACCTTGGGGGCAACCCTGAACCTAAGGTTTTTGGCCTACTTGGGCACATCTGCCAAGCCAGGTAGAAAAACTGCTGGGCTACTGGGCAGCCCAAAAATGGATGTGGGCCGGGAAATTTGCCCAGTTTTCACCGGAGAAGCGTCCTTCCCCGGCCCTAGTGGGCCCTCAGAGTTGGGGGGTTCATGGGGGGCGGGGGGCCATCCTTACACCTTTTCCCGATTGTCCCCTGGGAAATTTAAGACCTTTACCTTTGTCAAAAATTTTTTCAGGCCCGGGGTTTGGCCAGGGTAAAACCACACAAAACCCAAGTCTTATGCACCAATTTTTTGGGTCACCCTGACAAATTTAGAAATGGGGTCTGGAATTTTACCCCTCACGACTATTATGAAGCTGCCCCCCCACCGAAAAACCCCACATCTACTTCCAGTTTTTCCAACCCTCCCCCCATCTTTACCCCGGCTGGTTTTTCCACCCCCACCTTCACACTCTGTCATTGTGCCACTCTCTGACCCCCTTTCTGCTGCCCGGGTTTCCCCCCACCTCCACACTCAGTCCCTTCCCGCCACACTGGGGCCTACTAAGTTGTTTTCCAAAACCCCAAATTTGTCTTGGGGCCATCTGTAAGGGTCCTGATGTTTGGGGGGGGCCCCCTAAAAATTTTTAATTGTGGGACTCGTGGGGTCCTAGTTTCGCCCCCCCTCCAGAATGTTTTTCATTTGTGCCCCCCCTGTGGCCTAAACCCTTCTGCCCAAGTGACGCTGTCCCCACTGGGGAAAACCCTGTGGCCCCTTTTTTTCCCAATGCTGTTTCCACCGTTACCAAATCCCATGACGTTGCCACTATTTTATTTTTCCCCCTTTTTTTCACCTGACAAAGGGAAGGGAAGGGCCAGGGTTGTCTACCAAAGGCAGAGTGGAACAAACACAGATACAAAAATACCCATTTACTGGTCTCTGTTTGGATCAACTCCTTTTTTTTTTGGCTTTTCAAACTGATGGGTTTTTGACCGATTTAAAGCGGACCCTGACAGAATAAAAGGGGGCAATTGATCATGATTTTTATGTAAAATTACTGCCGACACCCCTCCACCTTCCGGGGGGGTATACATTTTTCAGCGTTTTGCAAACAGGTTCTGTCATAATCTGTGGGTATCATCGTGAGGTGAAAGCCTGGGCCGTGGAGTGATCCCGCTGTGATTCCCCCCTTTCTGTGTTGCAAACTGCCGCCCAGGAACTACTATTCGTCTTGACCTATTGAGGGTCTTAGCCCCCACTCGGTTCTTTTCCCGGGCGCTGACAGGCTTTTTTCCCGGCGCATTCCCACTTCAGTTTTTTGGTCAGTTTTGCTCCTGTAAACTCCCCGAGAAGGAAGAGTAAGCGATTCTAAAGCGGTGGGTCATGTGGGTCATCTAAAACACAGCATTGTATGAAGACCAAAAACCCCACCCCTATCATATTTGAGTTAACCAATGTTTTCCCAAAACCCTACAGGATCTCTGCAGCCCGGGGAAAAAGCTTTTTTTTAACTGATTTTTTTCTGCAAAAAAATTTGGTTGAAACCCATTTTTTCTGAAAATTTTGGGGAACTCGGTGAAATTTATTTTTGGAATTTTGCCCAATCTCTAACCAGTATCCAGTTTTTCGTTGTGGGTTTAAATTTTAGCTTTACTTTACCTGTTTTTGGGGAAAAATAACCTGGTGTTCCCTTTTCCCTAACTTTAATTGGAAATTGGAGATTAACCCCAATCGAGGGCGAAAAAGGGGGTTGATTCCCAAAATCTGGAATTGCTCAAAGCAGATTAGGCTGAAT
>JAODAL010064930.1:0-18463 GCA_025379985.1 Phyllomedusa bahiana
AATGAGGGTCGATATCGACCATCGACCGATGCGAGGGCCCAAGAAAACGCTCAACACATTATAACCTTTGGAAAAGATTGACCAATAAATTCAAAGGCGGACAGTTCAAAATACAGAAAAAAAAGCAAAAAAAAGAGCTGATTGGTTGAGCTAGCGGGGGCTTGGCTATCCCGGCCAATCAGAGCGCGAGCTACTTTGTCCCAGTGTAGTCTATGTAGAGATCGGGGCAATGAAATCGCGGCTCTCAGCGCCATGTGGCATGGAGTATGATTAAAAAAATCTTTTTTATTAGATGTAAAACATTTTCTGAAAAAGAGCTCTAACCTTCTATAAACATAAATCAATCAAATCCCTAACAACGCGTTTGTCGCAGTCACCGGTGCTACATCAGGAATTGCGATATAGAGAATTGCCGAGAAATACAGTAATTCAAATATTTTACGCGTTTCTCATTGGTCGGCAAAAACCAACCAATCAGAATAGGAGAGACAGTGAACCATTATAACCTATGGAGAAGTATTGAGCAATCAGAATAGGAGCGACAGTGAACAATTATAAGCTATGGAGTAGTATTGACCAATCAAATGAAAAGCCGGGACAGTTCAAAATACAGTAAAAATGCACAAAAGAGCTGATTGGTTGAGCTAGCGGGGGCTAGCCAATCGGAGTGCAAGATACTTTGTCCCATTGTAATCTATGGTCAGATCGGGGCAATGAAATCTCGGCTCTCAGCTGCGTGCGGCATGGAGTATGATTAAAAAAATTGTTTTTATTAGGTGTAAAATATTATCTGAAAAAGAGCTCAAACCTTCTAAAAACATAAATCAATCAAATCCCTAACAACGCGTTTGTCGCCGAAACCGGCGCTACGTCAGGAATTGTGAAATAGAGAATTGCGGGAAATACAGAAATTTTAAATTCTGTAGCTCTTCTCATTAGTCGGCATAATCAGCCATTCAGAATAGGAGCGACAGTGACCCATTATAACCTATGGAGTAGCTCAACCAATCAGCTCTTTTCTGCATTTTTACTGTATTTTGATCTGTCCCACCTTTGAATTTGATTGGTCAATACTTCTCCATAGGTTAGAATGGTTCCCTGCCGCTCCTATTCTGATTGGCTGGTTTATGCCGACCAATGAGAAGTGCTTACAGAATTTGAATTACTGTATTTCCCGGCAATTTCACCGATCCTAATTCCTGATGTTGCGCCGTTCTAGATTTTTGGAAAGTGTTTTTTTTTTTTATAGAAGGTTTGAGCTCTTTTTCTGATAATGTTTTACACCTAATAAAAACGGTTTTTTGGATCATACTCCATTGCCCCACGGAGCTGAGAGCCGAATAAATTTCTTTTGCGATCTTCTATATTTTCCTCTCCTGTTACGTTCTCGCTTCACTTCGCCTCCTTCGGCTCATTTAGACCAGCTTCAACTAGGTCTGCCTGTCGGAGCTGGCGAGCGCTGCAATGCGTCTCACTTTGCCGACCCGCGATTATGCATGCCTCAGAGTATTCGAATGTGCCGCGTCCCGCCCCAGAAGGCCCACGCCGTTCCCATTGCAGCCCCTCTGTTTAGGGCACCCAAAAGTGTCGAAGGTGCGCTAAAATCGCAATCCTGCGCCGACGGGGGATTCGGATGGGTGGGGGCCCATTTCGTAGAAAACAGGCGAACCCCCGACATACATGTGCCCAAAAGTTATTTTAAACATAATAAATTAATATTAGGAAAGAACTCAATGAAGGGATAATTGCTAAAAGGAAAAAACAGAACCCCTAAACATCAATCAACTTCCAATTTTTCTTTCTACTACTCACAAGGCCCCCCTGTGCAATCTAAATTTTTGTGATTAGAAAGTTGCAAGAGATGAGTAGCTATTGCTGTCAATCATACAAGGACTAAAACATTTGTATTCTAATAGTTACTTCTCTTCTCTATAGAGACTAATACAATTCATTGAGTTGATTTTCTGATGAAAAAATAATAAATGCTTCTGATTTTTATATTTTTCCTTTTTATTATAAAAATGTTTGTGAATATTTTATTTTAGACTATTATATTGTATGGTAATTTTCATTCATCATTTGTAGGACACTAGCTTAGGATTTGGAACGCTTTATAAAGCATTTTTCATAAAAGGAAGCTTCTTCTGCAGGGATGTCAAACTTATTTTCACTGAGGGCCAAACCAGAATTATGGTTGCCCTCAAAAGGTTAAATGTTACTTTGAGACTGTATAAAATGTAACTACTCCTGAAAGGGTTTCTGGATAATTTTAATAATAATAATAATAATAATAATAATAATAATAATAATAATAATAATAATAATATATTATAAGGATACTGTTGCCCTTAATAAAATAAAAAAGTTTACACTCACCTTTACTCTCATCTGTGTTTCAGTGCTGCTTCTGTTTACTACCTCTGCCGGTCTTCTATTTGCTACTGGCACTGATTAGCTGCAGTGGTCACATGCCATTGCCTGATTTTACGGTTCAAAAGTAAATCAAGTGAGTCTCTTTTGCTGTCCTGTCATGGGCCACATAAAAGGAGAACTCACTTGCTGTCAAGACACAATGTTAGATGCTGAGTGACTCTGTTAGCTTTAATATAATTACAAATAAATGTGCTCTGCAGAACTGACAGTATGGTACAAGGTTGCTCACAGGTCAATAACTTCAAGAGTAACTCTAAGAACGACATCTATGAATTTGCATGTGCCACTTCTGTAACTTGGTGCCGACACACTAGTAGATATAGAAGAGTGCATAATACAACACTATGAATGAAAGTGTTATGCATCAAACTTTGTATGGCAGTTATGCATCAAAATTTGGCGCAGTAAAATGTGTCATCAGAAACACATTGCGCTAAGTTTGTCGTATGCCTGTTCATACATCTATAGAACTGGCAATATAAGGCAAAAAAAGGTCCCTGCAGGGATTTGAACCTAGGAAAGAGCTGTGCATAGCTACAATGTAGCTAAGTGGTTTGCACTTCTGCCTTTCAGCAAAAGGGTCTACTGCTGAAAGGCAGAAGTGCTAACCACTTAGCTACAATGTAACTATGCACAACTCTTTCCAGAAACAGACCTTTGTTTGACTAGAGTGAGCACACTGTAGGGAAAGGTATTTTGTTGTCAAGCCTGTTGGGTCATATGCTATGCATTTCAAACAAATCATACCTTTTAAACACACTGAAAGCTGAAGCAGGACAGACCAGGCATGAAATGCTTTCATGGTAACACCCCTTTAACCCCTTCACGACCCTGGGCGTATGAGTACGTCCCAGGGCCGCTCAGGGGCTTTGCAGGGGGATCACTCCACGACTCCCCCGCACCGCAGCCGGGTGTTAGCGGCTGATCGCAGCTAACACCCGGCTCCGCCCGCTGGCGCTGTTTAACCCATCAGACACCGCGGCAAAGATGGCCTGATCCGACGACCGGGCATGGTGGTGGGGAGCCTTGTGAAGGCTCCCGTCACTTACCCTGGCCTGTTTGCCCCACTTCCGTCCGCAGACAGGAAGTGGGGAAACCGCCATCTTTGTACACCCTAATGCATTGCCTATGCAATGCATTAGGTTGTATTAACAATTGGGCCCCCTAGTGGTCAAGCACCATAGGGGGACTAAATGTTACATTAAAAAAATAAATAAATAAAGTTTTAAAGTACAAAAAAAAAAAGTATTAAAAGTTCAAATCACCCCCCTTTTCCCATTTTAAAAATAAAATCATTAAAATAATAAAAAAGTTACACATATTTGGTATCGCCGTGTCCGAAAAAGTCCGATCTATAACAATATAACATCATTTATCCCGTACGCTGAACACTGAGAGAAAAAAAAAATTCCAAACGCCAAAATTGCGTTTTTTTGGTCATTTTATGTCACTCAAAAAATGGAATAAAAATGATCAACAAAGTCGCATGCATTCCAAACTACTAGCGATAAAAAGTACACTTCAGCCCGCAAAAAATTCACCCTCACTGACGTCCGTAGGTGTTAGTACAAAAATGTTATTGGTCGCACAAACTGGCGCCGTGGCGCAAATGTCAAAAATAGAAAATGTTTGGAATTTTACGGTACCAAATCATAATGGAAACCCTACATGTTTGATATTGCCGGATGTGTAACAATCTGTAGAATACAGATAACACATTATATTTACCGAAGATTGAACGCCGTAAAAGCAAATCACCCAGAAACATGGCGAAAATACGTTTTTTTTTCACAATTTGTCCCACTTGGAATTTTTTTGCGGTTTCCCAGTATATTCTATTGTATAGTGAATAACACCATTAGAAAAGTACATCTTTGTCCGCAAAATAAAAGCCCTCATGTGTCTATGTAGGTGGAAAAATAAAAAAAGTTATGGCTTTCAGGCGAGGAGGGAAAAACGAACGTGTCACAAAAAAAAAAAGCGCCGGGTCCTGAAGGGGTTAAGTAAAACTAATGTATGTAAACATAAAGAGATAGGTAAGAACAGGGGAAGACTTGTACTGACAAGTTTGAGGAGGCTCTATCATGAGAGGAGATAGATGAGGCATTATCTGTACAAGCATTTACATAATTTACATAAAAGGGAGAGAATTTGAAAGATACCCAGTCACTCCAAATCTGAGAGAATTTAGATACTGAATCAGCCGTCTCAGTCCTCAGCTCCTCCGTACGCTGGAGATGGAAAATCTCCTTGAACCAGTCAGAGATTGTGAGGGTCTGCAGTGATGTCTAGTCTTGAGATATTTGTTTTTGCATCTATCAATAGAAAGATCAGATTATTCTTAACATCGTGTACCAGCAAAGAGCTCTTGAAAAGAAGAGAGTTGGGATCATTCTCAATACTAATACCAATCAGGGCTAGGCTTAGATTAAAATGCAGCCCTGGCACAAAACCCCCATCAGCCCACTTACAATTATCCTCCCCCCACCAGCCCACATACAATATTTACCTCCATATTTTCCCTTAGCCCCGCACCTCGCCATTTTATAAAATAAACAACATTATAAACACCCACAAGATTGTAAAAGTGACACAGAGAAACTCCTAATCACAGGGTCTGAGACACGTGTGCACTTGCTTTTATAATCAAGGACGAGTGTACACTGCCACTATGCTATACAAATGCCAATATAACCTACATTTCAGCCAAGTAGTAACCTGATTAGACATTGAATACAGCACTGATCCAACACAGAAGTAAAATACAGTAACCACTGACATCCAGGGACTCACAAGAGAGGTGTTCTCTGACTGGAATTGTTCTTTTTTTCTTTTCTTATCCATCCGGCCCAGACCACCATGACAACTTCTACTGGCCATTACTCGTTCCTGCAGAATTTACCATATATCTTAGAGTCCTCACTTTTGTAGCACCTCTTAACCTATTACCATCTATATACAAACTACCCATACATAGCACAGCAAATAGTAATAATAACCCCCTTGTAACCAAAACAGTAAAAATACCCTTGAAAGGCTATGTGACTCCAGGTTGTGCCCCTAGTTTTATTATTTTTTTTGTGTCCCCATATAGTAGGTAGGCACATGCCCAAAATAGGTATGCAGATTGGTAGACCCCCAACTAGGCAGGTAGGTATATGAGCCCCCTCATTAAGTAGGTTGGTAGTTATATAGGTTCTCCCATTAAGCAGAAAGTAGGAAGATATTTAATTCACCCCTGTAGATAATTAAGGTTATATCTCTCCCAACAAGTAGGTGGGCATGTACAACCCCAGTAAGTAGGTTGGTATACAGGCATCCTTTTAATTAGGTAGGAAGGTATATAGGCCGTCTAATAGGTATGTATATAGGCCAAAAACACAGAAACAAGGCCATACTCACAGCTCACAGGCCCCCACATTACATATGTAGAGTTACAATATATAGGTCCCCCAGTTGGTAGGTAGGTATAGCAGGTCCACATGAAGTAGATAGGTACATAGGCTCCCCAGTAGCTGAGTAGGTATATAGGCTCCTCATTAATTAGGTAAAATTAAGTTCATATATATTTGGACACTGACACAAATTTTGTTTTTTGTACTGTTATATTGAAATCATTTCTAGCCTATTGTTATGTAATGGACATGAACATAAAGTCCAGACTTTCAGCTTTCGTTTGCGGGTATCCACATTAAAATTGTATGAAGAGTTTAGGAGTTTCAGCACCTTAACCTGCGCCACCCTGTTTTTAAAGGGACCAAAAGTAATTGGAAAAATTAAATAATTGTAAATAAAATGTTAATTTCTAATTATTGGTTGAAAACACTTTGTTGGCAATTACTACCTGAAGTCTTGAACTCATGGACATCACCAGACGCTGTGTATCCTCCTTTTTGATGCTCTGCCAGACCTTTACTGCAGTGGTTCTAAGTTGCTGTTTGTTTGTGGCCTTTCTGTCTGAAGTTTAGTCTTTAACAAGTGATATGCTATGCTCAATTGCGTTGCCGATCCGGTGTGGACTGACTTGGCCAATTCAAGAAATATTTTCACTTCTTTGCTTTAATAAACTCCTGTGTTGCTTTGGCTTTTATGTTTTGGGTCATTGTCTATCTGCATTATGAAACTCCGACCAATCAGTTTGGCTGCATTTGGCTGGGATTTGAGCACACAGTATGTCATTGAATACTCTCCAGGATGTAGGCATGTCAATATCCAAATCTATCAGTAAGAGAAGACTACATGAAAATAAATAAACAGGGTTCACTGCACGGTGCAAGCCATTCATGAGCCTCAAGAATTAAAAGGCTGGATTAAAAGACATCTAAAAAAGCCAGCATACTTCAAGAAGAACATTCTTTGGACAGAAGAAACCAAGATCAACCTCTACCAGAATGATGGAAAGAAAAAAGTTTGGGGAAGGCGTAGTTACAAGCTCAATATTAGAGAATGGTGGGGAAAATTTTCTCAAAAATTCGATTCGGTGACTTCGTCCAAAATTTTCCGACAAAATTAGTTTATGTCCGTAATTATTCGGACTAATCTCGTTTAAAAAACTGCTTATTTCCAGGCTGCACAGAGCCTGCAGGGTGCTGTAGAACGTTGTTGACCATGCTTAAATATGCAGAGGGGCTGGTTTTGGTCTTCATACAAATGTCTGTGTTTTAGTATGACACGACACATGGGGGACTGCCGCCAGCTCTTAGAATCGCTTTTCACTATGAAATTCAACTGGGCTACTTAAGGGGCAAAAACTGACCAAAAAAATGAAAGCGGGAATGTAGCGCTGATAAAGTGATGGCAGCAGAGAAGCTGGAACAAAAACAATCTGAGAGTCAGTGGGAAACATACAGTGACAGATTGGTGTGGAGGTGACGGCGGCAGGCACAGCAGCATTGAGGTCAGGCAAGTGTGCAACAATGACATTTCTGGAGGTGGCAAAAACAGGAAGTAGGCCACAGGAGTGGCACAATGACACAGTTCGTGGAGGTCACGGCAAGCTGCAGCTTGAGTAGACAGGTGGCACAATGATACAAATTCTGGAGGTGGCAAAAAACAGGAGGAGGCCACAGAGTGGCACAATGACACAGTGTGGAAGTCACCGGCAGCAGCAGCATGAGGTTCGGCAGTGGCAAATTGACATTCTGGTGGTGCAAAAACTGGAGTAGGCCACAGAGTGGCACAATGACACAGTGTGGAGGTCCCGCAGCAGCAGCATGAGGTCAGACAGTGGCTAAAATGGACAAATTCTGGACGGTGGAAAACTGGAGTAGGCCACAGAGTGGCACAATGTACACAGTGTGGAGAGGTCACAGCAGCAGCAGCATGAGGTCAGGCAGTGGCCACAATGACATTCTGGAGGTGGCAAAAACAGGAGGTAGGCCACAGAGTGGCACAATGACACAGTGTGGAGGTCACGGCAGCAGCAGCATTGAGGTCAGACAGTGCGCACAATGGACATTTAGGAGGTGGCTCAAAACTGGAGTAGGCCACTTGAGTGGCAACATTGAAACTGTGTGGAGGGTCCAACGGGCAGCAGCGCTGATGAGGTCAGGCAGTGGCACAATGTCATTCTGGAGGTGGCAAAATCTGGAAGTATGGCAAACTGAGTTGGCAACAATGACCACTGTGTAATGAAGGTCACGGCATTAGAAGCTAGGCATGACGGTCAGATCAGGCAGTGTGCAACAATGACATGCTGAAAGGGTGGCAAAAAACAGGAGTAGGCACAGAGTGGCACCATTGACAGAGTGTGGGAGGTACGGCAGCAGCCAACAGCGCAGCATTGAGGTCAGGCAGTGCTCAAATCACACTCTGGGAGGTGGCAAAAAAAATCAGGAGTAGAGGCCACAGAGTGGTGCACATGGAACACAGTGTGGAGGGTCACAAGCAGCAGGCTGCACAAGAGGTCAGGCCTTCAGTGGCACACTTGGAATTCTGGATGGGGTGGCCAAAAACTGGAGTAGGCACACGAATGGCCAAACAATGACAGAGAGTGGGAGGTGAGGGCAGCAGCAGCATGAGGGTCAGAGAGTGGCACAAGGATCATTGTCTGAAAGGGGGCAAAAAACAGTAGTAGGCTACCAGAGTGGCATAATGACACGTTGTGGAGGTCACGGCTGCTGCTGCAACGAGGTCGTACAGTGGCACAATGACATTCTAAGAGTGGCAAAAACTGGAAGTAGGCAACAGAAGTGGGGCACATTGAACAGAGAGTGAAAGCGACAGCAGCATGAGGTAAGAGAGTGGCAACATGGACACAGTGTGGAGCAGGGCAGGCCAGCAGCCACAGCAAGCAGCATGAGGGGGTCAGACAGTGGGAACATTGACAGAGTGTGGAGGGTCACAGGGGCTCACGAAGCCACAGTAGCATGCATGAGGTCAGAGAGCTGGCACAATGGACGCCACCAGTGTGGAGCGTCACGACAGAGCTAGCTGGAATGAGGTAGGCGTGGCCACAATTACACTCTGGATTTGGCAAAAAAACAGGAGTAGGCCAACAGAGTGGCACAATGACACTGTGTGGAGTCACTGGCTAGCAGAGCCGCACGAGGTCAGTACAGTGGCACAATGACATGCTGGAGTGGCAAAAAAACTGGAGTAGCGCCACCAGAGTGGCACAATGACGAGAGTCTGATAGCAGCAGGCAGCATGAGGTCAGAGAGTGGCACAATGACGCCATGTGGAGGGCACGGCAGCAGCCACAGGCAGCAGACATGAGGTCAGACAGTGGGAACAATGACAGTGTGTGGAGGTCACGGCCAGCAGCCACAGATGCAGCATGAGGTCAGAGAGTGGCACAATGACAATAGTGGTGGAGGTCACGGCAAATTCTCAACAGAATTGAGGTCTGAGAGTCGGCACGAATGACAAACTGTGGTTGTCACGGCACCTGCCAGCAGCTAGCATGAGGTCATAGAGTGACACAATGACAGAGTGTGGAGGTTGGTTGGCCAATACCAGCCCTGGTAAAGATGGTTGATGGGCGGATGGTGAAAACTGTCAGCAGATGTGTGGCATAAGGCGGGTGGCGGCTTAAGAAAAGTGGCTGAGGCAGAAGGTTGTTTGATACCAGACTAATTTCTCACCAGTTTGGGTGAGGCGTCATGGCTGATGTAGGTCTGACGCTAATGAATTGGTGTGTTGGAAATCCTGGACGATCCCACGCCTGATTTCATCTTGACAAAAGGTCAGTCATTCCAATTTCACGTGGACAAGCGGGTTTCTCCTTGGCGTAAACGATGGCCCCGCTGCACTGAACAACCCTCTCTAATGGCAGACTATGGAAGGGACAGGACAGCGTCTCCACTGCCAAACTCGGAAAAGTTGCTGGCCACCAAATCCGTTTGGCTGACCACAGTAGTTTTCCCTGCGGATCTTCTTACACTGGTGGTGGCAGGATTGCTGTCCAAGTAGGCACACAAATGTTGGTTTCAGGGTCTGCTCCAGGTCCTGCTGCTGGCTGGCGACCTGGCAGCCTCTCAGACTAGGCGGGTGAAGGAAGCTGCTCATCGTGACCTCCGGATTAGGTGCTGCTGATGAGAGATGGTACTTGCTCCTATCCCCCCCACCCTCCCCCCAAGCAAAGCCATGGGCAAGTTAGTTAGTGTGTGCTGATTGAACCCCCTGTCAGACTGTCAGAGAGGGGAATGTTGGCCGACATATGTGTGTAGTGGGCAAAAACTGACTACGGAGGAATTTCCTTTAGTATTTGAGTTTGTTCCTCCTTCTCAAATAGATGGGATAAAAGACTCCTCATTTTTGGACGGTGAGCGAGGGCGTCCAATACGGGCGGAGAGCCTGACAGTCATCCCATCTGTTTGGCTCTCCTGACTATTCGGCTGTCCAATGCAGGCAAACTCAGCATGGCTGCGGGCCATCTACACATGTGACTCCGAGTGCTCCCTGCCTCCATCTTCACTGCATAATGCCACGGGGCTGAGGTTAATCTGCTAGTCGCTTCCTCATCTACATATAATCCTCAGACTTTGCTCATGCTGCCTTCACCTCTCTTGTCATCCTGGTAGAAAATCCATTCATTTCACCCGACAAATGCTTACTGCTCCAAATGTCTCCTCATCCTCCATTTCAGTCCACCCTTGTGACTCATTGTGGCACATGTGGATGTAGTTGCCACATATCACAGTCACTCCTGCCTGCATATTGTTTCCAGGACTTGAAGCAGTGGAATGACGTTATTCTTTACCGTAGGTCCCTGGCGACTGACAAATAACGTGCACTCCTCGATTGGGCCTCAACAAACGGCCACGGTGTCACGCATGAGTTGCCACTGGCTGACTATCAAAGTTACTCAGGGAGTACTCCTGTCCCGCCTGGTTCATCAAAAAAATCGTTAATGGCTTTCTCTGTTTCATTACAGTCGGTACCAAACATGTGCTAGGTTGGGGAATTCCAACGGGTGGAAAAACAATCGCAAATCAGGAGTGTGTGGGGGCAGAGGCCGTTCTGCAGCAGCAAATCGAGGAGGTGTTCCTGGCTTTGTAGGAGATGGTAATGAAGTGCATGCAAAGTTTCCTGGACTTGTTCTGAATCTTCTGAGATCAAGTCGGAGAAGACTTTCAAGGGAAACTTGTTCACATTCTGTTTGAAACTCACCATGCGCCATGCAGGGCGCATGGACCTTCCCTCCTTTCGGTGCAGTGCCGGATACTTGGTTCTCTATTGTTCCGTCCACCATGGTTCGATTTTGCAGTTGGCGCGGAGGAAGACACACGCATCGATTTTTCTTGCTGCATGACGCTGGTAGCAGTTTGCTTCCCTGATGTTGACCTTCGTTCGCCAAAGCTATCAAGGTTGTACTTAGAACTGACGTGACAAGCTGTGCCCTACACATGTGGTATGATGAGCAGTACTTGTGGAGGCTGAGATGGTGGTGGGTGGTGGTGGGAGGAGGAGGAGGGCGGGACATTGGCGCTGAGCAAGCGTTTGACAACCGTGGAGGAGAAAGTGATCGATCCTTCTGTCGCCAAGTTTGTTGGTGTGTCCTGGGCATTGAAGCACATTCAAACCAGTGGGCCGGTAAAGGGGACGTGTAATGGCCCGGACCGTTAGTTTGCAGCTCCTGACGTCTGCGCTTGCAGTGGGACCTTGGAACAACACGTTAAGCTCCATTGACTGGCCCTCTTCTGGTTAATCATATTTTATGAAGGTTGTTGGGGTAACTTCGCCTTTTTTGGAAAAAAGAATATGACGCTGGAACTCTAACATCTCAGGCTCGGCACAAAGCATTAAGTTCTCTGAATGGTGCAAGAGTACAACCATTTGGAAAGGGACGGGACTGCAGTATCAAAAACTGGGGACAGGGCACGGTTCAGCCCTTCTGCACCTTGGATACGTTGGGATGCATTACTATGTCTTCTTTGAAATCGCACTCGCGGAACGAATGTATGGGCCATGAGTGGCCGAGGAGTAGGTAGGCATCTGGACGGGAGTTGGGATGGCAAACGATGAAAACGACCCAGCTCCATTCTGCCATACGGTGGTGGAGCCTTTGAACTGGCTTGCAATGGGACATGCGTGCCATGGCGCTGCTGCTGCTGTTGCTGTGTGGCAGCAGGATGGAGCCAACATTGAGCCACGTTTCTCCCAGGACAACAGATGGTGACGCTGCATGTGTTGACGCCAGGCCGTGGTGCCATACGTTTAGCTCCCTGGACACGCTTCACTGTCATGTCTTACCAGATTCTACATATTACCCATATTCGGCTTCCTCGGTATGTCTTATGCGATAGGGGAACATTGCCACACCGCAGTGTTACGGATTTTACCGCCAACGCTTCGCACTGAGTGACTACTACCGCCGCTGCTGTACATATTGCCTAAAATTCACAAAAGTATGTTGGATCCCCCTGGCAGACCGATTGTGTCTGGCAGGGGATCAATTTTCAACACTATTTCCATCTTTTTGGATAGGTTTTTGCGGGACTTGGCCACCACAGCACCCTCGTACATTAGGGATACATCCGACTTTCTGTTGAAACTTGAGGGATTATCTATCCCTGACAATTGCCTTTTGGTTTCATTCGATGTGGTATCTCTGTATACCTCTATCGAGCATGACTCAGGAATTAGAGCAGTTGAGGTGGCGCTTTCCAGCAGGGGGTGTGCTCCTGAGTGTTCCCACTTTGTTCTCGATTTGTTAGGGATCATCCTCAGGAGGAATTATTTCCTCTTTGGGGATGATTTCTTTTTACAGAAGAGAGGCACTGCTATGGGGTCCAATGTGGCCCCAACTTATGCCAATATTTTTATGGCGTATTTTGAGAACAGGTGGGTTTATCAATCTTCATTCTGGGAGCACATCCTCTGCTGGTGGCGTTACATTGATGACATTTTCTTTGTGTGGACAAGTACTGAGACATTATTGACTGAGTTTTTTGACTATTTGAATTCATGTGAGACTTCAATTTCATTTACAAAAACAGTCTCAACCTCTAGTCTCCAGTTTCTGGATACTTTAGTAGTTTCAGAACATGGGACTTTGAGGACTGATTTGTTTGTTAAGGAGACTGATAGGAATAACCTTCTGCGCCATGATAGCCATCATCCAAAACATATGAAGGATTCACTGCCGTGGAGCCAACTACTGCGAGTTAAAAGAATAGTAACTGATGAGAACATCTTAGAGAAGAGAGTAATAGATATGTGCAACAAGTTTATAGCAAGAGGCTATCCTAAGAAATTATTACAACACCAGCAAAAGAGACTAAGTAAGGTTGAGAGAAAGCAGCTCCTTACTAAAAAAGTTGTGAGAACTGACCCCACCGCCCAAAGATTATCATTCGTTTCTACGTTTAATTCACATAGTTATGCTATTGCTAAGATTATACGTAGTGATTGGAATTTGCTCCGGAACCAGTTTCCCAATATTCCGGAATTTCAATCTACACCCATGATGGCATATAAGAGATGTAAAAACTTGGGGGATAGATTGGTTAAATCAGATTTTGGTTCGAGGAAACAACATATGTCCCAGACCTTTTTGGCACCTCCTAATAGGGGTAATTTCCCTTGCCTGAATTGCTGCAACTGTGGCAATCTGGCCAAGGGAAATACCTTTACACATCCTCAAAGTGGTAAAAAATATTATATTAAGGAGAGATACACTTGCCGATCCAGCTATGTAATTTATGTAATTACTTGTCCTTGTTGGTCTCATGTATGTAGGAGAGACGACAATGGAGGTCAGATTGAGGAATTAATAAACACAAGAGTACCATTAGGAAAAGTGTATGGATGCCCGGTAGCTAAACACTTTGTGGAATTGCGACATTCTATCTCCCAATAAGATTTCGGGTGATAAAATTCTGTTCCCCCATTAAGACGGGGGGGTGATCGAGAAGCATTGTTTTAAAAAAGGAGAGTAGATGGATCTTTGAGCTACAAACATTACAACCCCTAGGACTAAATTTATAATTTAATTATCCATCCTGCATTTACATGAATCATGTGGCTGTATATATATAAATTTTTTTAATACTTGTCTTTTACCTTTCAGATGACACCTCGGCTCTTCTCTTTGGCGGGATTATATTTGTTTTTTATTTTTTGCACAATTAAAGTTTTTTGTTTAAAATGATTTGGGTTCTATTTGTTACATATATTTAATATGGAATTTTTGTAATAAAGATTTAATAATCACAAATTTATTTTTTGTGTGCTTATGATAGGGTCTAGATAGTATGTATTGTAAAATTAACATACCAGTGGGGATAGAGCATTCCTGTGAGAAGTGGATTTTTTTCTATATGCTTCCATTTAATTATGATAGGATTTTGCCTCTTTTTTTTTTTTTTTTTGGGACAATTCTATACAATGCACGCTTATGACTTAGTTTTTTTCAGTTAACTTTATTGAGCGTTCACATTGGCTAATATTCTTTGTTTTATATGTATAAATAACCCATAATAACGGCAGGCCCCCTGTAAAATATGCGCGGGTTGGACTGGACCATTAGTCCAGACCTGCGCACTTAGTAAGAGGGAGACCGTGGTTGCCATCTTTATATCGGCGTTTAGCCTGCTGACATGCGCGGTATGCCTTTGCATTATTCCGGATGTGTGAGCGCGGGTACCAGCGCCGAACTTCCGGTCATGCGCAGTACGGTCGGCAGGACGCCGAGATCATGTGTGAGATAACGAACATGCATCCCTGCCTAGGTGTGAGCCGAGGGTTGTCACTATGGTAATATTGATTGTTTTTAATGTGATTTGTCACTATGTTTAATCTACCATTGCTGTCTCATATGTTTGTTGTTTGATTAATGACCACATGGAACATACCATTGGTCTAAACAGCAGGTGGGAGGACCTTGTATTTTGAATATATTTGTGCTTTTATACATTTGTGATTTGTGCTGCTTGAGAAAGGCCACAGTGTAGTGGCTGAAACGTTGCATTTTGTACTCCTTATGGAATAAAGAGTTCCTGTTTTAATCCATCTGGTGCTGCCGTTCGCATTCTTCTATTCCTTACTACCGCCGCTGCCTCGCTGAGCCCCTGTGCCGCTACTTTCTTGGACCTGCGAAGCGGGTTTTTTACCCCGTGGCCGCTTGGCTCCCAACCTCACACTGCTGCTATCCTGCTGACTCACGGCCACACAACCCACTTGCTGGCTGCACCGCTGCCTGACGCGCAAGCTGACGCCCTCTTCTCCTGACGATGATGAAGCCCTTGCTTCACCCGGCTCCCAAGTGCGGTCGGCTACATCATCATCTATTTGTGTTTCATCGTCACTGCTGTCCTCATCACCGGTCTTGGTATGCAGAGGCTGACCCCTCACAACATGACCTCCCATGCCACTCTCCACATCTATACTTTGCTGCCTACTGCAAGAAGCAGGGGATATTGGCCCCATTTCTTCGCTGCCAAGTAGCTGCTGACTGCCCTCCTCAAATTGTTCATCCTCGTTATATAGTGGCGCTGAGCCCAGACCACATACCAGATCTCTGGCTAAGGGAACCGGCTGGGACAGAGGCGGGTTGAGGACAGGTGCGGGCCACTGACACGCTCCCGGGCCATGCCAACTAAGGGTTGTGTCTGACGTTCCCACCGACTCTTGGCTGGGGTTGTCAGATGTTATCTGGGAGGAAGGGGATGACCTAGTCAACCAATCAACAACCCATGGGTTGCTGGTCAGCACACGGCTGCTGGATGACAGCGTAAGTTGTGGCCTCACCGAGTGACCCCTGCTGCGACGTCCCCTTGCTGTGCTGCTACCTGGGCCTGCTCCAGGAATGTTTGTGCCTCTACCACTCGCAGGTGAAGAGCCTGCCATCTCTCTGTCTGACATACTGTTTGTTCTAAAATGTACAGACACTGTTTGATGAAGATATCTGTATATGATAAATACACACCCTGTATTTGACTCCAAATGAACCCAGTAACAAACTTGGGAAACCCTGGGATATACCGTGCGCTCCACAAATGGCCAGGAAAAATTTACTTGTATGTGTCGTTTAAAAACACTGTGTATTTTACTGAATGTAAAAGCACAAACAGGCTTAATTAACCTTCGGTTATGAATTATGCTACAGGCAAAATTGCTTCTTTGGCGGTGAAAAAGAAGGTTTCTTTTAGTGACCACAACAGCAGAACAACGCTTAATTAACCACTGGATGTAAATTGCGTAAAAGAATTGAGCAACCAAAAATTACCAGCTTTGTAGCGTGTTTCAATGACGTGTATTTTACGGTACACAGCAAGAGAAAAACTTGTAATTAACCTTCGGTTATGAATTATGCTACAGGAAAAATGTCTTTTTTGGCGGTGAAAAAGACGGTTTCTTTTAGTGACCACAACAGCAGAACAATGCTTAATTAACCCCTGGATGTAAATTGCGCAAAAGAATTGAGCAACCAAAAACTACCAGCTTTGTAGCGTGTTACAATGGCGTGTATTTTACGGTACACAGCAAGAGGAAAACTTGTAATTAACCTTCGGTTATGAATTATGCTACAGGAAAAATGTCTTTTTTTGGCGGTGAAAAAAGACGGTTTCTTTTAGTGACCACAACAGCAGAACAACGCTTAATTAACCCCTGGATGTAAATTGCGCAAAAGAATTGAGCAACCAAAAACTACCAGCTTTGTAGCGTGTTACAATGGCATGTATTTTACGGTACACAGCAAGAGAAAAGCGTGTAATTAACCTTCGGTTATGAATAATGCTACAGGAAAAATGTCTTTTTTGACAGTGAAAAAGACGGTTTCTTTTAGTGACCACAACAGCAGAACAACGCTTAATTAACCCCTGGATGTAAATTGCGCAAAAGAATTGAGCAACCAAAAATGAAGTGGTATTTGGATTGTAAAAACGCTGTTTCTTTAAATGAATACAACAGGAACAGGCTTAGATAACCTTTGGATATTCAAAGTGCTTTGAGCAGATAGCATTAAAATGTATATGCAGCTGCATTGGACGCACACTGGCCTTCAGTTCCAATACCCCACAAAATCAGAATTAGAACGTAAGAGAAGCAGTCTCTGAGACAAGATGAGACACCCCCCAAAAATCGCTGAATAAAAATGAGTTCTTAGTAAGAGACATTATAGGCAGCTGCGGCAGCACCTTTCCTAATCAGTACAGTGAGAGGAGTGTGAGCTCCCAGCGTCGCGCCCGGACTTATATAGGGCGGTGACGTCACAGAATCCCGCCGGTCTCTGATTGGCTTAATCTCTGCATGTCATGTAGGCTATGCCCTTCTTCCTCCCAGAGTTATTTGCCCCATGTAACGCCATGTGCTCGCAGCCATTTTATCAATCAAAAGCATACTTCGTTCCCGCGAATCACCCCAAACTTCGACTTCGTTCAGAATCGAAGTTTTCCTGAAATTCTAAACGAATTCCACTTCGTTAGAATTGATTCGCCCATCTCTACTCATAATCCACAGCCTGCTACATCGTCTGTAAAATACGGCAGAGCTTGGGCATGCATGGTTGCGACTGGCACTGGGTCACTAGTGTTTACTGATGATGTGACACAGGACAGAAGCAGCCGGATAAATTCTGAGGTATTCAGAGACATACTGTGTGCTCAAATCCAGCTAAATGTAGAGAAAACTGATTGGTCAGTATTTCATAACACGGATGGACAATGATCCAAAACATAAAACAACCCAGGAGTTTAGTAAAGCAAAGAAGTGGAATATTATTGAATGGCCAAGTCAGCCTAGAGTAGCTGCAAAGATCAATATATATTTACTAATATATATTATATATTTATTTACAGATATTCAACATCTAAATTCCAGATAAACCTTTCATTTTGTTTCTGAACTCGGGGAGTACCTAAGGGAAACCCACAAGGGGCCCATGCAGACTCCATGCATTTGTTTTCCATATCTAGATTCAAACCCAGAAACACAATGCCGCAAGGCAACAGCAGTAACCACTGAGCCACCGTGATGATGGATGGATGGGTGGACAGACTGACTGACAGACAGACAAACTTGGGTTATAAGCATACATGCCAACTCTCCGCTTTTGGCGGGGGGGTCCCGCTAATGGGGCCCCCCCCCCCGCCCTCCCGGCAGAGTTAGCATTCCTCCCGCCGCCAGCAGGCAGCGGGGGGACCGCGGCGCTAGAGTAGCGCTGGTGCGCTACTCTGGCGCCACCGGGCCGCTCCTATTGGCGGGTGAAGCGGCCGCAGCGTCCGCTCACCCGCCCGGCGAGTTTCACTGACTTGTGCGGCCGCAGCCGCACAATCAGTCAGCAGTACAGGGAGAAGGCAGGAGGGATCGTTCCCCTCCTCCCTTCTCCCCCTGTATGTACAGCGCCGGTGTGCACTGTACATACACCTCAGTGTCGCAGGGGGCGTGACGCGCGGCTGCACTCATTCCCCCTGCGACGCTGAGACTACTCAGTCGGCCGGGAGATGTCCGGACCTGGCCGCGCTGCAGGGAGACTGGTGAGGTAAGTGCTTTTATTATTTATTTTTATTAGTTATAGGGGGGCTCTACCTGGCTACAAGGGGGTCTACCTGCTAAGGGGGCCCTTACCTCTCAAACAACCCCC
>JAODAL010064931.1:0-18463 GCA_025379985.1 Phyllomedusa bahiana
CCCTTTATAAGAAGAAAAACACTCCAAGACTTCCCCGGGTGAGTCCCTGATGTCAGGGGTTATGTTACTTCTATAATGGATCAGTGCTATATTCACTGTAATGTGATGTGACCTGAGCTGGTGTCAAACCCCTATGTGGTCTCTATGTGGCGGTGTTGTAAGTTACACCTGAGCTGGTGTCTGACCATTATGTGGTCTCTATATGGTGGTGTTGTAGGTTATACCTGAGCTGGTATCTGACCTCTATGTGGTCTCTATATGGCGGTGTTGTAGGTTATACCTGAGCTGGTGTCTGACCTCTATGTGGTCTCTATATGGCGGTGTTGTAGGTTATACCTGAGCTGGTGTCTGACCTCTATGTGGTCTCTATATGGCGGTGTTGTAGGTTATACCTGAGCTGGTGTCTGACCACTATGTGGTCTCTATATGGCAGTGTTGTAGGTTATACCTGAGCTGGTGTCTGACCTCTATGTGGTCTCTATATGGCGGTGTTTTAGGTTATACCTGAGCTGGTGTCTGACCTCTATGTGGTCTCTATATGGTGGTGTTGTAGGTTATACCTGAGCTGGTGTCTGACCTCTATGTGACATGAAAAAACTTTGAGACTCTCGGTTCACATATTTTGATCAAAAGATGTTTAAGCTGCCCACGACTTTCAACGTGATCTCAAAATCGGGCAGTCCTATGCTATCTTTACCTCTCAATCGAGCCATCAGGCTCCCATGGGTCAACCGACCTCCATCATTCAGAGAGAAAAAAAATAAAAAAACACCCAACCTGCAAGCTGCCCTTCTTATGACAGCTGTGAGAGTGGGCGGGACAGAAACCCAAAATGACGAAGCACCCCTTCCTTCCCATATAGGTTAAAATCAATGTACACCAAGTATAACGTATGTTTCTGCACACAAAAATATTTCTGAAAAAACGTATGCAAACCTGGGTGCCACTGGCAGGGCTGCGGCACACATGTAATTATACATGTACACACACAGACGGCCGCCAGCGGCACATTACTGCAAAAAGGGCAATACACTACGTGGAAATCCCTAAAGATTTTAACCTATATGGGAAGGAAAATGGAGTGCGCAAATTACGGGCTGAAAACGGCCCAGTCATTACGGTAATCCACAGTTCTCATAGAGAATATGGTTACGTCTCCTCTAACTGCTCGGCGAATCCGCCGGGCGGGGAGATAAGTGACATGTGAATTACCAGCGGCGTATACGTGCCGCTGGTAATGCAAGTCGAAGGGCCGGCCCGCTGCTCACTCCCCCGCTCCCGCCCCTGGCCACACGGCGTAATTGCGGGGCGTAATTACGTCCCGCAGTTAAGCCGTGTGAACATAGCCTAATAGTGTCGTGCATTATTTATAAGATACCTCCCATGTTGGCTACAATGTGGTTATGCCTACCTTATCAGTATTTATCTTGATACGACTACTATATCAGTGTTTATCTTGATGTGATGTATCTAATGATATCTCAGTGTATAAAACTACATCTTTGGAAAAATCCTGAATGAATATGTTGTTAATGAAGGTGTTTTGGGTCCAACGATAAGTCCCTGATGAACCCATTTATTTTGAATAAGGGGGAAACGCGTAGATTAAAAAATTGGGGACAATATATATCCAGAATGGATACTCTTAGGTACATTATTGGACCTGAATATTTGCATTCATATATCGAGATATTTTTGTATAGGTATTTAAAATTTTTAGTGTTTGGGTTATGTTACACTTTTGGGGGTATTTAGTTCATGTAGTAGTTTAGTTACTTTTAGATAGGGGTTAGTTTATCAGGTTAGGATTGGCGGGGTCGTCCTTATCGGGACGGTTTTCTTCGCGTCTATATAGGTAGGCTGGTGATTAGATTTTTGAGGCCAATATTTTGTGGCACATTTTTAGTGTAATATTTAAAAAAGGGTTTGTTTTAATAAAATAGGGAAAACAACTTTTGCAATGTTTGTTTTTGTAGACTTTTTGGACGAGTTGTCACGATAAATATCAGGGAAAGAGGCCCTTTCTATAGGCGGGCTGCCTTGAGGTTATTGTTGTTTGAAGTGTTGTAGGTTATACCTGAGCTGGTGTCCCTGATCACTATGTGGTCTCTATATTTGGGGGTGTTGTAGGTTATATCAGCCCGAGTATATGGCAGAGTACATGTGTCCTGATAATAAAAGTGAGGGAACACCTGACCCTGTGATAGGAGTTTCACTTTCTTTCTTGCTGGGGATTATTTTAGAAGGTGGTGAGGTGCGTGACCAAGGGAAACATGGGGGGGATATTGTATGTGGACTATTGGAGGGGGATATTGTATGTTGGAGGGGGGATATGGATGGAGCTACTTAGCCATGTGTCTATGATATGTGAGATGACAAATGTGTGACTAATACCCAATACAGTTCTGTTTTGCACACTGTATTTTTGTGGTAAAATGGGCACATTTAAAATGTCCGAGAGGCTTTTAATTTTTTAAATTACATTAGGGGGGGGGGCCCCCCCAAGTTTCAATTTCCCCTGGGCCCCAACCCCTCTTTCCAACACTGACAGCATGGGGGATTTTTTATTTTCATTTTTAGTGGGAGGGCAGAGTTTTTACTTTGGATTTTGGTGGTACCTATATCCCCAAATTTTCTGGTTGCAACACTTATTTTCCTGACCCAAATGGTCAAAAGGGCCTCCCCCCCATTCCACTTCTCCACCCGCCGATAAAAATCTTCCACTCTCAACCAAACCCCCCCTTTTTTTTCTATATTGTCCCCCCTCCTCATCCCTATTTAAATACTCCCGCACCCCTTCTAAATTTTTTTCCCCCAACACAGAAACCCCCCTTCCATTTTTTTCCCCCAATTTTTTCTGTAAAAAAAAATTTTTAACCCCAATAAAAAAATCACCCAGTCTCTTAAACTAAAACCCCTCTGTCCCTACACCAAACTTCACCATGCTTTTTAAACTCCCTGACTCCCGCGCCCTTTCCTAAGTACGCTTTGGCACCGGCATTTTTCCCCAAACACAAAACCCTTTTGGGGGTCCTTCCCTTCAGCTTTGACCTAGTTCTTTAAAATTTTTTCTTTAGGATCCCCCACCTACCATATATTCTGTCATTGAAAATTTCCCAAAAGGAAACCCCGACACTTTTGGGCATCGCCACCCCTCCCTTAATTTAAACCACCCGGCCCCCCATGCCGAACCCTGGGACCAGGGGACAGCAAACCATTCGGTTTAGGGGGTTTCCCCCGGCACGAATTATTCTATCTGTCTTCCCGGGTTTATAGAATCCCCCCCCCCCCTCTAAAATAACTGCTTTTCTTACCTGAATTTCCCCTCCCCCCACTAAAATTGGGGGTTTCCCCTTCCCCGGGTAGAAGAGCCCTTTTCCCTTAGGGGTTGGGCCAAATTTTTGGAACTGATTCCCCCCCAATTTTTTACCCAACTTTGGGAATTTTTCTAGGGAAATTTGAGGGGAAAGGGGCCCTTTCCTTTTTCTGGTACCCAGAAATTCCCCCCTTCCCACAAATTTAAACCCCTTTTATTGAGGGAACATTAATTGTCAACGGCTTTTTCATCAAAGCAATAATATACAATGGCCCCAAAAGTAGAGCTCTCGGCCGCAGAAATTTAGACATTTAAAAAGGGGCATCAAGTGGGTTTGCAAAAATAAAAATAGGGCATTATTTCCTTTAAAAATTTTTTTTCATAAATTTTTTTATTCCTTCAAATTAGAATAAGGGGAAAAATTTTTAAATTTTTTAAGGGGTTTTTCTCGGTTGAAAAATTTTAACTGTAATTCCCCCATAATTGTAATTAAAAGGGGGTTTTTTTTTGGTTTTTTTTCCATTTTGACCTTGAAAAATAAACGCCCAAATTTTCCCCCACCCAAAAGAACAAGCGTTTGGGGGGGATTTGTTGTTTTTTACACCGAAACAACTGGGTTAAAAGAAACCTTATGCCTATTTTCCCCCGGAAATAACACAGAGGGATGAAAAGGTCTGTTTTACACATAATTTTCCTTTTGGGGGGGGGGGCATTGCAACATTATATATCGGTGGAAAAGACTAATTTTTTCTACAGATCTATGTCATGTATATTGTAAATGCAATGTTAAATAATATGTTTACAGGTCAATTGTACAAGTACCTGACTTAATTTAGAAATATTAGAATACGTCATATTGTGTGTGATTAAAATGAGTATATTGAAGGACAATTTTTCTATGTCACATGGGTATTTGTTAAATATTAGAATTATTATTAATACAAATAAGAAGTTTTACAAGTACTCTGGTTTACTACTTTTCTGTGTCCCAATGTGTTGTAGCCTTAGTGTAAGGAGTACCGTATTTTTGGACTAAAAAGACGCAACCAGAACTATAAGACGCACATAGGTTTTTAGAGGGGGGAAATATGAAAAAAAAATCTAAGAAAAAAATTTAAGAGATAAAGTGTATTTTTTTTGGGGTCCCAAATTTTTGGATAGATGTGCCTTTTGATTACTTTTTATTCCAATCTTTTTGGGACATGACATGATCAAAAAACTATTTTGGCGTTTGGAATTTTTTTCTTCTATGGTGTTCAACGTATTGGATAATGATGTTATATTTTAATAGACTGAACTTTTACGGACGCAGCGATACCAAATATATGTAACTATTTTATTTGTAAAAAGGCAAAAGGGGGTGATTTTAAACCTTTAAGATTTGTTTTTTACTTTACTTTTTTTTTTTTTTTTTTTACTTTGTCCTCCTAGGGCACTTGACCACTAGGGGGAACACTTCCTTGTCCTATATACAGCAGTACAATAGTACTGCTGTACATAGGGCTTTCATTCATTACTTATTACACCCTGCCATAGGCAGAGTGTAATAGGTGCACATAAATGGCAGCTATGGAAGCCTGCATGAGGCTTCCTGCTGCCATGGCAACTGATTGCCCCCCTGCAATGACGTTGCGGGGGGGCTGCCAGAGGGACGAGTGGTGCTGTGCACCGCTCATCATACAGCTAGACACCGCGGCGTCTATAGTGTTAAGCGCAGGGATGAAGCCAGCTGAGCGCAGCTGCCGACTCCATCCCTGCATCCCGAATGCGGCCGCGGGTACTTAGTGCGGTCGCACTGAGCGATCTCAGAGTGGCAGGAGACTGGAGTGCCGCAATGCTGCCGGTGACGTGGTTTAACCTTTAAACCTCGCCGCAGGCTTCCCGCAGCATCACTCCTTTTCAGCCTCCTGCATTCCTGACATCATCCCTGCACTTAACATTATAGATGCCACGACGTCTAGTCCTCCCTCTGATAGCCCCTCCGCAATGTTATTGCAGGGGGGCAATCAGTTACATTCGGACTATAAGATGCACCCCTCTTTTCCCCCCAAATTTGAGGGGAAAATGTGTGTCTTATAGTCCGAAAAATACGGTACATATTTAGATCTCTATATTCCAAAATATCCTACCTGTAAGTAAGTGTATGGCTATGTTCACACGGCTTAAATTGGGACGTATTTCGGCTCGTATTTCGCGGTGTATTGTCTCAATACGGGGCGAGATACGTCCCAGTTATTACGGTAATCCACAGTTCTCATAGAGCACTATGGTTTACGTCTCCTCTCCCCGCTCGCACAATACGCCGCGGGGTGGAGATAAGTGACATGTCAATTACTAGTGGCGAATACGCGCCGCTAGCAATGAGTGTCTATGGGGCTGGCAGGCTGCCGCGCCCCCCCCCTCCTGCGGGAGTTGGTGCAAGCTCCCAAAGTATCAGTGTAATTGGGGCTCGTAATTATGCCACGCAATTATGCCGTGTAAACATACCCTAAGACATCAACACATTGAGACTGCATTTTAACAAGTGTATATACTGTATATCTATGAATAAGCACTACATGTGTTATTTTAGGTCAGTTTATTTAAACCAGTATGATACCTTTAAGTGAAATCAAGAATGGCTGGACTGGCAGAGCTACTTTGAATACTAGTATTGTTCTTATGTTTCTTTGTCATTTGATTAATATTTGCATGTATCGGATTTAAGCATCCTGTATTATAGGCTGTGATGTAATAGTTGAGGGAGTAAGTCTATACCTATTCGGTTGGTGATATATGCACACCTTTATACTACATATCACCTTTCATTCCTAACATGTTCAGCTGAAACCTCCCCAGGCCTCCTCTTGGCTGAGCATATTTATTTCAGTAGTATTTGTTGAGAAGCCACAGCAGACATTTATGGCAGCAATTTATCACCTAGCAGGATAAGGCAGTGTCTGAACCGTTTGGAGGGCCTGACAAATGTTCCTTATCGCAGACCTGTAGATTTTTGAGGGATCCGCTGTCATTAACCTTATTTGTATGTGCATTAGGATTGGATTATGTGCAGAGGTGCTTAAAGGGGTTGCCAGTTCCTAACAACCCCCCACCCCCACCCCCAGGGAAAGGAGGACAGTGATTATAGGTGTTTTTAATTAGGGCCCCAGTAGTATATTAATAGTTTAAACAATATTTGAATTTTACAACTACATTGTGAATCAGGTAGCCTCACTTCAGTGTTGTTAAAAAAAGGTTTTCCAAAAATGTAATAAAAGTGACCATGAGGACCATTGTGTAATTATGTATGGAGTCAATAGTTGGTTTATAATCCCAAAGGGGATACATTGGAAGAATACAAATTTCCTATAAACAGCATCTTGGTAATATTTCCTTATGGCTTTGTGAATAAAGGCTCTCTTGGGTAAAAATTTAGTAGGACAATACTTCATGTTGCAAGGATTTTGTCATCATTGTGTGTTAATAGCAACATTAGGTTTAGATACTGTGGTCTTCTTAGTTAGCAGATCTTAGCATCATAAAAATATCTTTAAGACGTCATGTGGACCTTACCACCACCCAATTTGTTGAAACCATATATTACATTGGGCAACCACGGGGAAGCAACTTTTAGACCTGTTATAGAATCCATGGGGAATTAGATTTAAAAAAACCTCTTCTATCTTTTGACTTTAATAATTATAATGAATGCTAACAAAAATAATGATAATACTATATACAGATAAGCCATAACATTAAGATAACATGTCTACTATTGTGTAGGTCCCTCTTGTTTCAGCAGCATAGCTTTGACCCATCAAACAGCATAATTCTAACCTCTGAAGGTGTTCTGTGATAGTTGGTAACCGGATAATAACGGCAGCTCCTGTAAATTGTGAATTAGGACCACAATGGATCAATCTCCTTTTGCCAGCAAATCCCACAGATGCTTAATCATATTAATATTGGTGATGTGAACCAAATCGGTGCTGTGAACTCCTGATTCTGATCCTCAACTCATATCTAAACAATTACTAAAGTGTGGCAGTTGGGTTATCCTGCTGAAAGAGGCCACTTCCCTCAGGGAATACTGTTGACATGAAGGCTATGTCCACACTGCATAAGAACACGATCGTATCTCCGGCGCTGTTAGTTTTTTTAAAAGCGACGCAGATACGATCGTCAGTGCGGTCCCATAGCCGGCAATAGAAAAGACGAGCTGCTGTCTACCCAGCTCGTCTTTTCTCTGCTTGCTTTCCGGCAGGGCGTATTATATAACATTTAGTATATACGCCGCGCTTCTCGTCTTCTTGACGTCTTCCCAATACAATACAATTCATGGGGACGTCAGGAAAATGAGAAGCGACCACGGGTTTTGTCACAAAGCGTGACAAAAACCGTGGTCCTGCATCAGAGAAAAAACGGCCACTTTTGGGCCGTTTTTTGTCTGATGCAGTGTAGACATAGCCGAAGATGTTACTTGGTTTGGCACAATGTTTAGGTAGGTGGTACGTGTCCAAGTAACATCCAAATGAATGCCAAGACCCAAGGTTCTCCAGCAGACTATTCTGTCCAAAGCTGCAATTTTAACTAGTCAATCACATTTTCGTTCTCTAACAATACTTTTTTTTCTCTCAACAGATATGTTTTGCCATCAGCCTGGGAAAAGAAATTGCTGCTGCAGAGAAGGCAAGTGTTGTTCATACCCCACAGTTTGTGAAATGTTCATGAGAGATCACATCCTCGTTCATCCACCACCACTAATGTTTTGCAGAGCACTTTATTCAAATAGCTGTGCTAGTCAATTTAATTCTGGTATATTGTATGACTATTGAGTTTAAAAGCTATCTTTTGTCTGATGCTTTGTGTGACTCAAAAAAGATAGAAATGACATAAAAGTCAAGGGCTTTTTTTAAAGTTTATTGTAAGAGAATCGAGAAATCCTTTTCAACCAAACCTACTTTTTTGTATGGATAGAAAACTGTTAATAATACATTTATTGTTAAAATCTTAGTCACATTACAATAAGTGTGACCGTAAAAGTACCCAAACACTATGGATAGCCGTCGGCTGAACAAGTGTTGGCCAACAGCCATTTCACCTGTCCTTCCCATACATATGCATGCCCAGCATACATGTATTGTCAATGGGCAGAGAACAAAAAGCTGCTGCCAGACACCATTTGGCTGTATTTTATCTCTAGGAAAAACAGTGATTGGGCTTGGAAATTTAACATGAACGACCCCTTTTTCTTAATATCATCTGTCATGGGAAAGTTATGAGGCCTCCAAACACATCAGTCAGGCCATCCCCCAAAATCGGTGGGCTCGGCTGACTTTTCTCTAATGTGTTGGGAGACCTTAATAGAGATCAATGTACAAATAAATAACCCCAACCCACCTGGAGCAGGACCAAAAACCTAATACCTTAAGTAAAATAACCACAAAGCTTAGGGCACCAGATTTGACAGGGATGTAGCAGAATCAGGACAGCATGGCACAGAATCAGGTTGAGAGTTCTAGCTAATGGACGGAAAAGACTTTATTCCGCACCAGAATGGGAAAGGGAGACTTGGTGAATTTAGCCAAGGACCCCAGACGTATTCAAACTTGCTAAGTGTGTTCCTTTTCTGGTATATCCCTTTTATTAAGCGGATAATATTGTTTCCTTTATTAATATATTTCCTAATTGTCAGAGAAGTAGGCTGAATCCAAAAGAACGCGATGAGTTTCCTACAAGGTATATCACGTGGAAGATGGTTAGGGCAATTGGTGATTCAAGAGCAACTTCCCCAATGAGACCTAAGATACACACTAGAGGTTCTTCAGACAACACAATAGTATGCACTAAATAGATAATGGCTAAAACGTCCCTACAGAAGTTATTAAGGGTCACATGTATGAAAACTGTCTGGGTCTAAAATTCACTTTGTTGCACATAGCAACCAATCAGAACTCCCCATTCATTTCATATAGTGCTCTGGAAAAAATGGAAGGGGCGTTCTGATTGTTTGCTATGGGCAACAAAATGAGTTGAAGACCTAGACAGTTTTCATACATGTGGTCCTAAGAGGGGTGAATTCCCAGATAAAATCCCTTTTGGGGCCAACTCATAGCGGGTTACGTCAGCCTCAGAAAACAATGAGAGGTCCGTCCTTGTGCAGTTCTCCCTATTAATTTCTATGGGAGTTCTGAATATATCCAAGCGACTGTGCTCTGGTATATTCCGAACTCCCATGAACCCGAGTGTGGTAGAGCTATGACCATCTCCCTGATCTCTGAACCCTGGTTGTAGTAAGCTATGAACTAACCTCAGAAGAGATTTTGCCAGATGGGAAATAATTTTTACGGCTCTTGACTGGGTGCATACTTAAAAAAAAAAAAAACAAAAAACAAAACAACAACAACAAAAAAACCTAAACCTTTAGGCCACATTATTTAGAGATGGTAAATTTGAGAAGAATTGCTGGCATGAATCCAAGATAAATCATGGACAGAAAGGAAGGTGGATAGAAATGAGTAGTGGGAATCACGATAGGAGCAGTTACAGCAGTTTTTTATTGCATGGATCTATGAGTTCTCTGTTTAGTTTTTGAAGTGTTGAGTTTTAAGGCTCTGTATTATAAAGATAATGGTGCTTGCTGTATCATACAGCAAATGCCTCCAGTCCTCTAATTCAGTACAATCAAATGTACATATTTTATAATGTTCCCAACACTGTATTGACCACACAGAAACATAGTCCATTGATGTGTGTGACCTCAACTGCCCAATGTTAGGACTAATTTAGGCTGCGGTTGCTTTGAACATTTGTCTCTTATTTATGCCACACCTTTTTCCTTTGCAGGATCCAGAAGCGCTGGCACAGCTCATGTCATCAGTTCCACTATCAAATGATGGGAAGTTTGTACTCCTGAATGTCCAGTCAGAGGATGATCACGATGGTGTGTCGTGCACAGAGGGCCTGGAATCTGAAGCATAACATTACTGATCGTTTGTCTTTAAGTCTTTTAAATTGGAAGTCTGATTGGTGAAGCATTGAGTAGTTCTAAAGGGTGGTTGTTTTCATGCAATTTAGTGATTTGCACTTACAGTTTGACAATTCATACTAGACATGTCAGTTGTCTACAAAATGAGTACTACAGTAATATGGTGATAATCTGGCATTTATGATGATTTCAATCACAAACTAGATCATAGTAATCTCTAGATCAGTGCTTCTGAACAATGCCCAACTTCTTTTGTGCTTATTTTAATGATCTACTAAGTTCAGGAAATAAAATTAAATAAACCTGTCACATTGAACATGCTATATGATCTGTGGGCAGCATGCTCTAGAGCAGGAGGAGCTGAGTGGATGGATATGTTGTTCTATGGGAAAAGATTCAGCAGAACTTTAAATCCCTGCTTAATTTGGGTTTAGGAGTTCAGTGGGCAATTTTATTATTTCTGTTTGCATACTCAGGCTGTCAGTCACCAATAACACCGCCCACTGGACTCCTTAACCCAAAATAAGTAGGGATTTAAAGGGGTTGTCTCACTACAAAGATTAGCTTTCAAAATGTAGGAAACACTAAATGAAGACATTTTCCAAATATATTGCTTTGTTCATCTTTTTTTGTTAAGGAGCTACAAATGATTTTATCACCTTCTGAGGGCTTTCTAGTTTCCCAAGTGACCCACCTGTGTACTCATTTTCCCCGCGGTTTGTTCTATCTTATAGCAGGGAGTGAAGTCATCACACAGGTCACAGCTGGCAGTGAGAGTTTGTGTGTTATCTGATCTTTCAGACAAAAGACAGTAATTACTCTACTGTTTACATTAGCTCAGACGCTTGACCAGGAGGTGACAGAGCAAAGCAGCATTATTTCATTTATGCTTCCTATGAAACTTTGAGATGAGACAACCCCTTTAAGTAAATACAAGTTGTTCTGAATTTTTCTCCACAGAACAATATATCAATCTGCTCAACTCCTTCTGCTCGATAACATGCTGCCTGCAGATTTGATAGCATGTTCAATGTGACAGGTTCCCTTTCAAAGGTGGATTGAGGTAATTTTGGCTAATAGTGAAGTTCAGATTTCAAATTGTTCTTTTTTTAAGAGGCCCCAGTAGAACAAGAAACTATTCACTAGATTATTAGATTGATCTTTAAAGGCCCTAAGCCAGTTATCAGCAGAATGAAAGTTTCAATATTCATTCCCCATCATTGCTCAGTGTAAAAGGCCATGCAATCAGCCTTCTTACGTCTTTTATGCAGGAGTAAAATCACTTTCCGCAGTACATCTCCCTGTTTAATGGAACTAAATGACTGCTCAAACTATCAGAAGTTTTAAATGATTGTTCATGCACCCATACAATCCCTGACAATTGTCCAGTGTAAAAGCACCTTTACATGGCCAAATAGCTGTAAAAGGACCTTTACATACTATATTCAACATCAGGGGTACATTAGATTAAACATATAGTTTAAAAAAAGAACACTGACTTTATCTTTTTCATTTATTAATTGAAAACCAATGCCCAGAGCTTCCAACATTTAAGAGCTTTCCCCTTGTAATAGTTATGCAAATACCTGACATGTGCTATTTTGATTGTATGTACAAGCTCATATTTATCTGTAGAAAAGCAAATGCCTGACATCCTACAAGACCAATAATACATACTCTGCAGGAAAAGGCCTAGATCTTCAAACCCTGGGCTTTACTCACAAAGGGTGTGTGCGCTACTGACCAAAAGACCATATTGATATGATCTAAATTTGAAGTTCAATCTTTTCACATAATAAAGGTTCAAAGTGTTGTTCAGTAGAAGATATCTGCATCCTATATTAAGGGGGATGTGTGGAAGAAAAATATTCATCTAAAATGGGGCCAGTCTGATTAATAAAAGAAAGTTATATTTACCTGGCTGTCCTTCACCACTGTTGCTCCCCAGTGAGTTGCTCCTCTCCACTTCCTTCCTCGTCACTACACTCAGGAGAGGCTCAAGTTATTTTAAGTGAGTGGAGCAGGTTCAAGGTGAGAAACCAGAAATGAAAAGGCGCAGGTCCTTAGGAGCTCTAGAGCGGCAACAGTGGAGGACAGGCAGCTAAGTATAACTTATTGGGTATGTTCACACAGCTTAATGTGGTGCGTACAGTGGGTACACTGGGTATTTTGGAAGCACGCGCTGATCACCATGTACTCCTAAAGTAAGGGTGGCCGGTCCTCGGCCGGCCCCATTGACATGCATTGTCAGTGCCACGTAAGCGCCACAAACAATTGACATGGCACTTCTCTCCTCAGGCGTAGGATACGATCGTATTGTATGCCTGGGGTGACGACGCGTAATTCATAGCTCTCTATGAGCACTATGAATTACAGTAATTGCGGCTCACATTTCGCCGCATATAAAGCGCAATATGCGTCGAAATGTGTGCGCAATTGCGCTGCAAAATAAGCTGTGTGAACATACCCATTCTGTTTTGTTATTTCAGTCAGTCTGGGCCCATTTCAGAAATATATATATATTTTTTTTTTTACCATACAACACCCTCAGCTGCTTGGTGGGTAATCAAGACTATAACTCTATAACTGTATGTTTAACTAGAACTGAAGACTGAAATAAAAATAAATTAAATTACTCAAACAGTCACTCCCTAAAATCCCTCCAGATGCCTGTAATGTGCTACCCATACTAGCATTCTTTCTTGTTGGCAATACTGGATTGCTGCAACCCAGAATTATAGCACTATTTCTCCGTATTAGAGTCCCTTCATAAAGCTGGCCATAGACATAAGATGGAAATCTTTTATTCAAAGTACATTTGGCTAATGGCATAGCCATTATACATGAGCGAGGAAACACCCCCATGGGTTTTCTTTTATAACGTCTACCAATCTTCTGATGCCTTACACTTCCGATGGTGATCTAAGAGCATGACTAAGTAATGGCAGACAAATGGCAACAAACATGAGTGAAAAGACAATGTATACATTTTCCTATTTTTGTGGAGTTTGGTTATCTATCAATATGTCCAGCATCATTAGGTGTTCTGATGGTAGAAAATGCTCATTAGTCCGTCGTATAATAAAAATAATAGAAGAAATAAAAAATAGAAGAAAAGCAGCATATTTGCCCCCCAGATGCTGTCATTCCGTCGGTTGAGTAGCCTTGCCCAATCATTGATCACATGACAGGTGCCACGGCGGTCACATGCACATTAATGTCGCGGCCTGTGATTGGTTGCACCTGTCACGTGAATGATGAACGTGCAAGGCTATTATTTATTTTATTAATTCCAGGACTCTGTACAAGCCAAGGGGCTGTACAAATACGATAACATTAAGTAACACACTTATACGGAAGGAGAGAGGACTCTGCCTGCTAGAGCTTACAGGATCACCCGGACTGCCGCGGCAACGCAACCACGGCACTTGGGAGGTAAGTATTTTTCTTCTATTCTTCATCCTGCCCTGACGGACTAACGAGCATTTTATACTGTTGGAACACCTTTTTAAATCCACAAGGAAAACCAGGATCTTGAAATACATGATCTTGTGTACAGACCTTTTGTTTCTAAGAGCGTAAAAACAGACAAAAGGAAACAAGCTGCATTAAAATAAGCAGAACATATTGTGGCAGATTTTCAAATGCCCGTTTCTCAGATCAATTCCACTGTAGGTGATAGCAACCACAGTTAACAGGAACTTTTTGTTTTTTTTTTGGGGGTTTATTTACTTCAAACCTTTCGGCAAAGGTGTGGGGGGCCTAAAAAAAAAACGGATGTAAGTCAGACTTACTTTAGCTTTCATATTGCAAACACACCACCTGCAGTTCATTTTTATGGAGAAAATTTGGATTAAAATTTTCTTTGAGCTTTTTCCCTTTTTTTTCAAAGTCTTAGAGTTTTACTAAAAATAAATTGAAAGCAATTTTTTCATACTATGCAGTCTATTCAAAGGTGCAAAGATTGCTTGTTCTGTATCTTTAGCCACCTTCACTCAATAGATTGAAGTTGTGACAGGTACTTTAGTTATTAGGGTATGTTCACACGGCTTATTGCAGCGCAAACAGTACGTGCCGCAATACGGGGCCCCCAAAATTGCATTGCATTGTCAGCGGCGGGGGAAAGCGCTGGGGGGACAACGGAAATGTCATTTTCCCCTGGTTTAAAATTTAAAAATTGTTTTTGTACGCCCGGTGAGAGACCCAAAAATTTTAATAGCTCCCCATGGAGCTATGAATGGACCGTAATTGCAGTGCACTTTTTGGGTGCTTTTAAAAAAAGAACAATACGGCCGAAAAAAGGCGGGCAGTTACACTGACAAATAAGCCTTTGTGAACCTTTCCCTTCAAAACTGAATATGTTGCTGTCAAAAAAAAGTGGACTGTGGGTTTTGTAAAATTGAAAAAAAAAAATTAAAACCAGGGACCAGTTATAAAATTCTTTCCATTTTGTTTTTTAAAATGTTCCAAAAAACTTTGCATACGTCAGACAATTCAGCTGATATTTGCTAGCATAAAATTTTTTTAGGGGGGGTAGGAAAGTTTTTAAAATTTTTGGCAAATTTGTTTGATACAAATAAAAAAGTTTCCCTTTTTTTTAATTTGGGTTTTTTCCCAATTCTAAAAATTTGGGGGACTTTTAAGTTGGAATTTTTCCCATTCAGGGGTTTTTCCCCAAAAATATGCTTTGATGGCATATCCTGTCAATAGGTCATCAAAGTCTGATGGGTGCGGGTCCCACTTTGACTGAATTTTTGAGCCAGTTCACCTGGGGCCCGTTCTCCTTTCCCGGGGTTTTTGGGGAAGTGACCTGTTCGCTGTACTCGGAACAGCCATAAAATTAAATGCAGTGTCATGCACAAGGCCCCAAACCCACTCTTCATTTGTTCCCCCAAAAATTTTGGAGGGGCCGTTTCCGGGGAAAAAAAAGGGTCCCAAACCCCTGGGAAACCCGCAACCCATTGGGGTATGAATATGGGTTTTCAAAAGTCATGGTGGGAATACCCCCTTAAATTTTTCATTTTTTCTATTTTTGTAACCCTTTTTTATAAAAATTTCTTTGGGTTTTCGATTTGTAGATACTATGCATTGTTCTTTCTAAAGAATGGGTTTAAAGAAAAAGTTTTTCTAGCCCTATGTTTACAGAAAAAGGACCAAATACTTCTAGTTGTTTGGCCCGGTATATTTTACTAAGCAATTTACAGAAAAATTTTTTATTATAAACTAAAACTGCGGGGTTTATTGGGGAATATGTTGTAATATCTGCAACCCAAAATAAACAAATTTTATTGTTTTTTATTTTTCCATGGGCAAAAAAAAAACCTTTTTAATCTATTTTATTTCAATTTCCCTCGTGGTAAATTTTACTGCTTTTCATTTCTTTAAAGGGGACCCCGCCTCCCGTTTAAAATCCATAGAAAGTTTTTTCTTTCCTTTTTAGTTGGGAAAGGGTTTGAAACAAAACCAAAATTGTGATTTTAAAATTTTGTAGACACTTTATTAAAGTTTATTTTTTTTCTGTTTTAAAACCCAAATTTTCAGTAAAAAAAAGTTGACCAAATTTTCCTTTTTGTGCACACAAGGGGTAAACTTAATCCAGTTTTAACAACTACCCTTTTTATTTTAGTTGTTTTCGAATTACAAGGGGTTTCCCGGTTTCAATATTTTAGACTTTTCCCAAAGGGAAATGAAGGGTACAAAGTTTTTGATTGGCATCTATTAGCATCTCCCAAAAATTCAGTTTTGGGGTTTTAAAAATGTTTGTACAAACTTTTACATGTGCCGGGAAGGGAAAATGTCCTTTTTGGAAACAGGGGGGGGCAGCACATTTTCTTCTTTTTTTTTTTTGTTTCATTGTTTTAAAGTACATGAAAAAAAAAAAATTAAAATTTCCCGTCCCCAAAAGGGGAAGTGTTTTTTTAGCTCTTTCTGATGGTATGGTTTTAAAAACCCTTTCTTTTTTTCTGTGTAATTTTCTTTCCTTTTGTTTTGTTTTGTGTTCGGTCCTTTTATGTTCCCTCAGAACCAATTACCGCTTTGCCATTATGTTATGGTTCCAAAAGACAATGGTTTTAACACACAATGGTCTTCTCAGAACCAATTAATATTGGATGTTGATTGACCACTGTATAGAAAAATATAGTATTATTCTGATAGCGGAAAAAAATTTTTGCCCAAAAAATAGGCAATAAAAAAATTTAAGTTGGGGTGGGAAAAAAAAAAAGGGGGAAGGTGGGGGCAAATTGGGAAAATTTTTTTTACGAAAGTTTTTTTTTTTTTTTTTTTAAAGAAGTGGGGTCCTAAAGGGAAAGGGTTTCCCTATTATCCGTTTTTGTGAAAAGCAAAATGAGTTTTGAAGCAAAGGGAAAAAATATTTATATAGGTTTCCCGGCTTTGGTTCCCACATTATTTGATGGGATGGAAAATTTTTTTAAAAATTTTAAACCCCAAAAAAAACCCATATTTTTTGAGTGTTTCCAGCTCCCCTTACGCTATTAAAATTCTGCTGGCAGGTTTAAAAAGCCCTGGGAGGATACCCTTTTAAATCTGTTAATGCTTTTATCCCTGGGGAGAACGTTATTTAAATGTTTGTTTTTAAAAAACTATGGGCAGTAAATTTTCTTCACTTGGCAAATTAACCCCTTTCAGTTTTCAATTTTTGGGGGGCACCGATTAGAAAAAACTTAAAGTTTAAAATTGGGCCCCGGCGGCCCGAAAAATAAGAAAAAAATTTTCCATTAAAAATTAATTAGTTGAAAGCCCCGCCAGAAAATTTTATCATACAGTGGGGAAAAAAGTATTTATAAAAAGGTTTTTTTTCTCGCTACAAAGATTGGGTTTTTTAAATTTAAAAGAAACTTTAAAAAAACAAGCAGCTTTGCAAAAATTTTTGTTTTATTACAAAAAGTCCTAAAGATTTTGCCGGGTTTGCCCCTGTTAGTTGGAGTGCATCAGCTTTTTCAATTTTCTTAGCAGGGCCCACTTTTGTCCTTTCCTTTTTGGCTGTAAAGGTTTTTTTTTGACTTTATCACCCTTTGGGAAAGGAAAGGGCGGAGCAGAGAGCCCCCCCATCACGAATGCTTCTGTAGTGGAGGGAGGGGGAGGGGGGACTTGGCTTTCTGTGTCAGTGCTGCCCGGGTTAACCCTGTGTGTGCCCGCTTCCTTTAAACTCTTTACACAAAATTTAGCAGAAAATGAGGGTGATCAAAAAGATTTTGACTGCAGTGGGCCCCGTGTGTTACATAATCATGATGTGTCTGTGGAAATTTTCACTATACTTAATACTATACAGTTTAAAGGGATGTGAAAACTTCTTTCCCGTGCTTTTAAGTGACCCCAAGTAAAAAAATTCCCAGCCCGCCCTTTTGTCTGTTTGACAGGGTTTTTTTGTTGCTGGAGGTGTTTGGGGACTTGTAAGCTAAGGGAGGGGGTATAGGATCACATGATCCCCTTTCTATTAGCATACACAGCAGCTTCCCCAAAACCTTTTTACACTAATAGATTTAGCCCTTTTCCTGCAAAAGACCTAGGCAGGACACCACGGGTTTAAATTGGCCCGCAAACCCCCTCCCCCCTTTCTGTATAGAAATTTTCGAGCTGCCCGGGGTGCTGAAGGGGGGGGGGGGAAAAAGGGAGCAGAAAAAGGGCCCGGGCCAAGAAGCCCCACCTCTGAATTCAACTATCGGGCTCACTGAAGGTGAAAGCCCTTTTAATGAGGGGCAACTCCTTTAAGCAAATTTCCCCAAATTTTGCAAGTTTTTGCACCTTTAAAAAAAATGAAAAGAGGCCCGTAAAAAAACATATAGGTAGGGAAACCCTTAAAATATTAGAGGGAAAATGTGGGGGGGGGGGGAAAAAAGGGAAATTCCCGGGTTTCCCGGCGCCCCTCAAAGGGGTAAGCTCGACACAAAAAAATCCTGATCCCCGAGTTCTCACCCGTCCCAAAAAAAACCTGGAGAGACACCCAAAAAATTTTTTTGTGAGTTAAAAAAAAAGAGGTGACCCGCAACTCCCCTTTTTCCCCCTGGGCTTCTGAGAAAACCGCGGAGAGGTCCCCCGATCGGAGCAGCATTTTGCGGGCCTTTTTGAAAAAGTCGGGCCCCTTTTACCTACAAACAGCGCTTGAGCGTTGGGGAATTACCCCAGTTTAAATCCCTGCGGTGAAAGGAATAAGGGAAAGG
>JAODAL010064932.1:0-18462 GCA_025379985.1 Phyllomedusa bahiana
CACTTAAGCAAAACGACACACTTAAAACAAAACAGACACACTCGCACGCTCGGATTACTCGCTTGGCTACTTAGCTTTTAACCCTTTGATCCAAAGCAGTTCAGCAGTGCAGCAGCAGCAAACTCTCCTTTGAGAAGGCGACATTAACATTCTGACATTAACATTTTTCCCAGTACCACTGGTACATTTGGTACTGAGCTAATAATGAGAAGGGGCTTAATGTTAGTCTTTGGATGATGAAAAACATGGCTGGCTGACACCAAGCGGTGTCTGTCCGATCCTCAATCATTAACAAAAGGAACAAATAATTAAAAAACACCTTATTTACAAAGATATTCCCCGACACAAGCCCTCGTTGACTATCTTATTAAAGAATGCTGAACCGACACAGTCCAAAGAATCTGTCACAGTCCAAAAGTGAACCTGTATAAAAATAAAGAAATCCTTCAGCAACTCTGGGAGATGGGGCAGCATCCAGTTTTGCTGAGTAGCCTATCCAATGCCCTGGCAAGCTGAGCGGGCCATGAGGGGGGAGGATCATTTACCTTCATTACTGCAGGAAAGGCCATGAACGCCACCCCACCCACAGCCAAACTACATATTCTTGCTGTAGTCAGGGCGGACCCCTTGCACCAAGTGATGTTCTCCACCTCTCATTCTAAGGGTGAGTTCACACAGCTTATTGCCGCCAGGTGTTTTGTAAGTACGCACTGGTCATCGCCGGCCCCCCTTCACCTTATTTTTCCCTGGTGTTTAAGTGCTGGGAAGAAGTGACATGTCCCTTCTTTCTTCTGGCGTTCAGTACATGTCAATAAATCTGCTTTAAAATCATAGCACTAACCCTGCACACTTCGTCCCTCACTCAAATCCCCATACTCCAACCAGAAACCCTGCTGTAATTATCTAAATGGATGAGATCAGAGTTATCTCCGGTCCACGCTGCTGAAGACAGGCGCTGGCTGTAATTGCCATGTGTGGAGCAGGTTCAACCCCTGAGCCAATACATATTTGCACCCTCTTACTGACCGGCAGAGGTAGGTGCTGTAAGTGGTTGCCAACTTCTACCTACCAATTGTCCCAACCTTTGTTATAGGTTGGTCTCAATTAACTTTTATACATCTTATTTATTAAAGTTAAAAAAATAAGGCAGAAAGCTGAGACCTCACCCCACATGCCTTATGACTGTCATACTGACCTGCTTTGTACCACTACTCCTCCTGACATGGACAGGTTTACACTATGTTTCTCCCAAGAGAACCTTAACAGCGGCTTTTTCTACAAGTCTCTGTCACCTGCTGGAAAGTGTCAGATCCTTCTGGAGATAAGACACCAGATCCACAAGACATGCAGAGGTCTTGTTCTTTCCATGGATGTTACAATGTGGAGGTCAGGGGGTACGTGTTCCAGTAACATCCACATGTTGCCAGGACCAAGGTTTCCAGCAGAACATTGACCATCACACTGCCTCCGCCATCTTGTCTTCTTCCCCTAATGCATCCTGCTGCCATCTCCTCCCAGGTAAATGATTCATCCGGCCATCCAGATGATGGGAAACAGGATTCATCAGACCAGGAAGCTCCATGTGGGCACTTCTGGTGGTGGACAGGAGTCAGCACGGGCCCTCTGACCGGTCTGCAGCCCGGGGCGTCATATAAAATAGGATATTCTACCGCAATATGTTCTACAGTCGCACTTATATGAGATCGGGGGACACTCCCCACACACATCAGTGATCTTGGGGTATCCATGAGCCTTTAGCTTTTAATCACTTTTCTTGTATTTTATGGCTCTGAGCTGGGTTTTTTTGAATATCAGGTTCTAGATGAGGAATATTTTCAGTTGTATTCCCATAGACATTTCTATAGGAAAAAATGTATGAAGTTTCTCTGATTCATAAAGATCAATATAAAAACACTATTAAATCCAATGTGTGAAGGAGACTGAAGAGGAGCAGCTGCTGTGGATACATCATAACTAGTGATGAGCAATTACATTGACTATCGTCATCGGGTCGATAGTCGAATCGGCAATTTATCAAGACATTTCTGATAGTCGATAATAGATTATCGCCAATGACCATTAAAGTCTATGGGAGAGGAACAACAACTTTATTCTTACACCCAAACAGGCTGGAGAAGCTGGAATTAACAAACCACAACAGTCAAATGGATACGCGCTACATCTTAGGCAAAACACTTATGTCATTAAAGTCACAGAAAAAAGTCACAGACCATTCACTGTCCCTGTCTTGTACCACAGCATGACCCTTAACTCTGCATGACCCACAAATTAAAAAGTGCCAGAAGGCAGTATTATTTGAACCATCATTTTACTTGAACTGGACATTGACTATCCCTGTCCTGGAATGCAGCATGACCCTTAAACCTGTCTGACCCACAGATTAAAATGTGCCGGAAAAAGGAGTCTTTCAACCACCATTTTAGTTGAACTGGACATTGACTATACCTGTCTTGGACCGCAGTATGACCATTAAACCGGTCTGACCGACAGATTAAAAAGTGCAGGAAAAAGAAGTCTTTTAACCACCACTTTAGTTGAACTGGACATAGACTATCCCTGTCCTGCGCCACAGTATGAGCCCCAAACCTGCATGACCCCCAGATTAAAAAGGTGCCTGAAAAAGGAGTCTTTGAATCACCATTTTAGTTGATCTGGACATTGACTATACCTGTCCTGGACCGCAGCATGACCCTTAAATCTACATGACCCACAGATTAAAAAGTGCTGGAAAAAGTAGTCTTTCAACCACCATTTTAGTTGAACTGGACATTGACTAGACCTGTCCTGGGTAACCTACATCTGTTCAAGTCTTCCTGTACCTCCCTTGTACAATTCAGAGGAATATTTGTATCAGCTATTTGTGCATGCCAGTTTTTAGTAGTTTAATTCTAGAAAACACATTTTTAAAATAGGATGGAATCCCACCACATCTTTGTTTCTCTTTTTTTAAATGTATTAAATGGGCTTTCTCACTGCAGGGATTGCTAGCTCTGTTAAAGATCTTGCAAAAACAAGTCATTTTGCAATATGTGTCCATTAACAGTGTCCTACCTATTCCTGTTTTTGATAGCACCATCACCTTGAGCCACTTTTGACAATTGTGAAGAACAAATGTCTGTTAGAAACCACATTTTTTTATAATAGGACCTGTAGTATAGCTCTATTTCACAGCAAAATGCCCCCAAAAATTCAAAACATGACCCTTGAGCCACTTTTGACAATTGTGAAGAACAAATGTCTGTTAGAAACCACATTTTTAGAATAGGACCTGTAGTATAGCTGCATTTCACAGCAAAATGCCCCCAAAAATTCAAAACATGACCCTTGAGCCACTTTTGACAATTTTTTTTTTAACCATAAACTTTTTATTGGTCAGATATAAAGTAGTACAAACAGAGTACAGTATATGTCATTGTAAGACCAAATTTCAACTTTTATCCCCAAAACACAACCAAGCCCACCTCCCAAATCCATCTCCAGATTCAGAGCAGTAAATATCCATTACAATCACATAGCAATGCAATATTTATAACATTCAGTTCTTGTCACAATAAAAATTGTACCTGGCTGTCGGACGGCCTCCATCCACACAACTGCCATAGACACAGTCCCAGGAACCTCTACAACCGAGATCCCCAACACCTCTGCCTAACTAAGTTCGGTAGCAGCAAGACCAGAAGTATCCAGCCATTTAGCCCAAATTTTAGTATACTTAAGTTTGGCTCCTCTCTTATAATACACCCCTCTCTCCAGAGCAATCATCCATTTCACTTTATTAACAAACACCTGTGCTGACGGAGGTTCAGCAACCATCCACTTTGTCGCTATTAATTTCCTCGCCATACATAAAAGTCTGGATATTGCGATTTTCTCAGCCTCTGAAACCGTTAAGTCTCCTACGTATCCCAAAATACAAACCAACGGATTCATCTCCACTGTAATTTGAAAAATACGCTGGATCAATTGGACAATAAAAATCCAATATCGCTCTAGTTTAGGGCATGCCAGAACAATATGCATCAGAGAGGCCGGGTGCACATGACATCTATTACACAGAGGAGAGGCCCGAATTCCAATTTTATGTAGAAATAGAGGAGTTCTGTAAATTCGATGTATTAAGAATAATTGAGAGATTCGATGCTGTCACTCACTGAAATCAATGGTATGGTCTCCATATTCCCTCCCACAATATTAGCTCTAAGGGCCAATATCTCCTTCCCACCTACTACGATAAATCTATTGGGTTTCTAGAAAAAAAGTTTGCCAAAAAGTTTATATAAAGTGGAATCAGTCCTTCGTTGTTTTGATGTTCTTGACCCTATCTATCGGAGTAAACTTGGCATTATATTGAATTGTGTCTGATTTTTCTGCATTATAAGCGTGCCTAAGCTGTAAGTATTTGTATAGCTGTGTATGCGGTAAGGCAAATTCCATTTGCAATTGCTGAAAACTTTTAAGCACCCCCTGATCTGTAAGCAGTTGAGAGACATATGGAAGGCCCCTAGATGCCCATGACTCAAATCCCTGAAGCACAAAAAGTTCGGACAACCAGGGGTATTCCAAATCTCGGTATAGGATGTGCAGCCCTGAAGCCCAAAATCCACCCGTAATTTCCACCACAGTTTATGCATCAGATATAAAGTTGGAAACTTTTTGGAGTGCACTAAAAAAAGTTTTTGCCTCCAGTTTACCATAAAGTTGGAGAATTAAAATAGTGGCGTAATCGTTTCAAGTTTAATCCTTATCCCCCTCCCCCTCCCAATCTCTCATATATTGCCAGTTTCCGTTGTTGTTTTTTTTTGCTGCCAAGAAGTTAAGCTGTGATTAGGAATAGCACCCATCCCTATCGTCTTTGCCGTTGCAGAGTTTCTCAGCTTTATCCGGGCATGTGTTCCTGCCCCAGATAAGGCCTCTGAAAATAGCATTGCCTTTAAAAAAGAATCTCTGGGGGAGCCAGATTGGAGAGTTATGTAGGAGGTACAACACTGGGGGCATCAACTCATTTTAACCAGATTTGATCTTTCCTGCTTTCGCATAATGGTAATTTACGCCAGACATCCAATTTATTTTTTAAATTTAACTAGCAATGGCTCAGATTCAACCGCCTCAAATTCGGTAAATTCACTGAAATATTTATACCCAGGATCGGAATGAATGGGACACTCGAAGTGGTATTATCTCCGGGTGAGCGTGGGGGGGGCAAATTGACCATGGCATCCACTGGCTCAAGGCCAGGACTTCCCCAATTAATTGTCAATCCAGCTGTCAGGCACCATAGCTTTTCATGTCATTACTTGCCTCTGGCAATGAGCGGCCAGTGTTAGCCAAACCAAGGGAGGATAATCATCAGCGTATAAGGCTTTTCTGATCCTCCAGGCCTCCTCTCCTAAAGCCTTCAATATGGCGTTAGCTCTACTTGAGCTGCGAACGGCTCAATTCGCCAGGGCAAATCGCAATGGAGACACAGGGCATCCCTGTTGTTCCCCTTCGCAAATCAAAGTCTGTTGTAACTTATTTCATTAGACTGCACCCTGGCCTTGGGTCTGTATAAAAGCTAATTCAGGATATAAATTTTTCGGCCAAACACCAATTTATGTAAAACCGCCCTATGAATTCCACTCACACTATCAAGGCTTAGCGCATCTAAAGAAACCGAATTGACCCTGCCCCAGCGTTATCAACAGGGACGCTGCAGGTTTCAGGTACAGTCTCCGTAAATTATTGGACGTATCCCTTGTGGTATAAAACCGGCCTGATCAGGATGGCCACGCGATCTGATACCACCGCAGTTAGTCTGTTCGCAAAGCCCTTAGCTAGTATTTTGGTATACTGGGCTTAGAGAATGGGCCTGTCTGACTCCGGGGCAGCACTGGAACTTTATCAGGTTTTAATAACACTATTATTCCGCCTCTTGCATGAAGCAGGCAACTGCCTGTGTCTCTGCATCTGAAAAAACTCCACACAAACTAGGTAACAAAACACCTCCCAAACTGGTGGGTGATGATATACTCTGAAGGCAATCCATCCAACCCTGGGGACTTATTATTTGCCAAAGTTCTAAAAACTGCACCTCAGTTCCTCTAGACGTTGAGCGCATCCAATGCCTTCGTGTTCTGCACTTCACATGGGAAAAAAAAGATTCTTTACTCCCGTAAATATTGTTGGATTCTGAGAAGGGGAAACTTCAAGTCTTGGACTGTGTATCAATGTTTATTAAAATCCCCAAAAATTCCCAAAAACTTCCAAGGGTTTCTGTCTATTAAGGCGCCTGAGGCGATGTGCAGAGCTGGTATAAAACTGGAGCCCCTCTGGGAATTAATGATAGTGGCTAGTAACGGCCGCCTGCTCCCCTTCACAAAATAAGTTGCTTTTTTAAAAAATCGTTTAAATTTCAGCAAGATTCTAATAGAAATGTGTTCAGCGTATCTGCGCCTTACGCAATCCTCCCCAGCATCGTGAAGTGCGAAGCAATATGATCGATTCTCAGCAGCATTGACTTGCTCACGGTTAGTTTTTTCTAGTGCCCCTTTTACTCTTTCAAGGTGCTAATTTCCCGTGTCCTGCCCCCTTAAGGTATGCCTTCATAGTGTCCCACACTGTACTGATTTGAGCTGAGTCATAATCATCTGCACGGAATTCTCCAATCTGACCCAATCTTAGCTGTATCCTTTAGGGGCCGCCAGAGAGCATTAAAACGTCCACGCCTCATATTTCCTATGGATAATTCAGGAATTTTAATCTGATCAGCATTGGCGAATGCTCAGAAATGGAGCGTGTAAGATACTCAGTTTTAGTAAAACCATTTGGACACAGCCGCTGATTACCCAAAGTCATATCTATTCTAGACAAATGTGTTTATCCGTATAGACTAACAGGGAATAGTGAATCATTAGGGTGTTAGCACTGCAGATGTTCTACACGGTTCAACTCTCCAATCATGTGTCCCAACCGGAGACAATGCTGCGGGTCGTAGTACAATATTTGCTGATATTTATTCCCAATGTGGGGTCCACCCCACAGTATTTAAAATCCCCCATCATACGAATGGGACATCAGGTATAAATCCACAAGTTAAGCATTGCTTTAAAGGTACTGCAATTATAGGGTGGGAGGGATATAACTGTTTACCAAACACACATGTGCAAGTATATATTATACAGTATACACATATATAACTCTCCCATCCCCCATCTCATCTACTAAGCCAGACCTACGAACGGACATGGATTTATGGGTGATGATACTGACGCCCCTTGAATAATTACTGTGTAAAACAATGACTCGCCCAACCCACCCATCGCCCTTTGAAGCCATTTTACTGTATCGGACACCAATGTGTCTCTTGAATAAACAATAACAAACTAACACCTCCCCCACTTTATTAGGTACACCTGTCAACTGTCGTTAAACACTTATTTTTAATCAGCCAATCACATGGACGGGCAACTCAGTGCATTTAGGCATGTAGACATGGTCAAGACAATCTCTGCAGTTCAAACCGAGCATCGTATGGGAAGAAAGGTGATTTGAGTGCTGATAACGTGCATGGTTTTTGTGCCGAAGGTGGTCTGAGTATTTCGAAACTGCTGATCTCCTGCGATTTTCACGCACAACCATCTCTAGGGTTTACAGGAATGGGGTCGAAAAAGAAAAAAAAATCCAGTGAGGGAGTCCTGAGTGCGGAAATGCCTTGTTGATGCCAGGAGGTCAAAGGAGAATGGGCCGATGTTCGAGCTATAGAAAAGGCAACAGTGACTCAATAGCCATCCGTTCAAACCAAGGTAGGCAGAAGAGCTCCTGACCGCACAGTACGGCGAACTTTGAGGAGAAGGGTACATCCGCAGAAGGCACACCGGGTGCCCACTCGTTCAGCACAGAACTGGAAACCGAGGCTCCAATTATGCCCAAGCTCATCGAAATTGGACTAGTAGAAGATTGCGAAAAACGTTGCTGGTCTGATGAGTTCGTATTTCTGCTGCGGACATTCGATGGTAGGGTCAGAATTTGGCGGCGCAACAACATGAAAGCATGGATCCCTTGCTCTTGTATCAACGGTTCAGGCTGGTGGTGGTGGTGTCATGGTGTGGGGAATATTTTCTTGGGCAATCTTTGGGCCCTTGGGTACAATTGAGCATCGTTGCAAACACCTTGGTGAATCTATGCACGAAGAATTGAGCAGTTTGTAGCAAAGGGGTCCAACCCGTTACTGCATGGTGTACCTCAATAAAGTGGCCGGTGATGACTGAGTGCGTGCTGATATTGGGACAGAAAAATAAACATCGCATATCTTTGTCTTGGGTCATCAGTCCTGAATTCGGAGATGCAGTGTTCTCTTATCCGCCATCTAACTTCCTGGTCCATTAAGTGAACCACAGTAACTTTATCTGTCAGAATGCTTGGATGGAAGCCGTCCAACCCGCCTCACAAAGTAAGGCAAGAGCTTCTCTAGTTAGATTTAACCCTCCCCCTCAGAATTTAAAACATGTAAACCAAACATTGTACAAATATTACAATACAAGAACTTTAAAATGTGCAAAATTGCAAAAAGCCTAAAAATGGGCCTCAAGTCCTCCTACGACCGGAAGTGAAGGACAACAGTTAACCGCAGAGAACAAGACTAACTGTTCATCTCCAACCACCCCTGTCCATAATAAATTTATTTTATATTTGAAACAGAGAACCGAGGTGGGAGCAGGACTAAAAAATTAAAGCAAACGGAAAATAGAGAGGGGAAGGGAAGAATAATACTGTACTGGGGTGTGCAAGTAGCGCAGACCGGAAGGTGCCCCCGTCCCCCCAAACCCCCCTACCGGACTTAATCCCCATCAACTCCCCAGACGCGAAAAGACAACCTCACAACCAAGGTCCTCCTCAGCAGATACCTCCCAAAGGGGCAACCACGAACACCCCTACACCCACATCAGCGCAAAAACCGCCCACGGGACCCAGGGCGGGGCCACCAGACACCCCCCGTGACAAAACCCAACGCCCTCTACCACCGCATGCACCCCCAAAACGCCACACGCCCGAAAAACACCTACCCCACGGCAATCCACGACGCCTCAGCCAGGCACAACTCCACGGACACAAAGAATCTGCACCCCCTCAAACACCGAGTGCCCACAACACAAGCCCCACAGCCACCCCGCACACCCAAAGATTGGGCCACCTCCATGGTATCAATCACTCCGACCCCCCCCTACAACCGCCACGGACCTCGGTGGGGACTCCCCCCCCCCCCTTGTGCGGCCGGCCCCCCCGCCACCCACCCTCCCCCACTAAGCGCGCCATTCCCCCCCCCCCCCCGCCACCCCGCCCCGCCACGCCTCACGCCCCACCCCCCCACCCCCCTCCCCCCCACACCCTCCACCCCCCCCCCCCCCCTGGTGCCCCCTCCCCCCCACCGGAAGCCCCCCCCCCCCCTTCTCATCCCCCCTTCCGCCCCCCCCCCTCCCCCCTCCCCCCCCCCCTTCGTCCCCCCTCCCCCCCTTCCTCTTCTTTCCTCCCTTCCTCCCGCTCCTCCCCCCTCCTCCCCACTACCCGCCCCTCCCTCCCCCCCCCTCTGGAAGCTGCGCTTGATGTGAGGATTCATTCTGGTCAATCCACTGCATCGGCGTCTCTTGGAGTTTCAAAGAAATGCGTAGAGTCTTAACGCCACACTCGGAGTCGGCTGGGGATTAGCATGGCATATTGCACCCGAAGCGCCCAGAGCCGTCTTGACATCCTGGAGCTGCGCTCTTCTTTTTTGAAACTTCTGTTAGAGAAATCCGGATAGCAGGAGATCGAAGCGTCCACCATGCCGTCCTGCTGAGGCGCGTTTCGCGCAGTTATAGTGTCTCTATCTTTAAAGTGCGCAGCTTAACCAGCACTGCTACTAGGCGGGGCATCTGGAGGTAATGGCGCATTGGGGCCTGTGCGCCCTTCAACTGCAAACCGGAGAAGTAAAGGAGTCCTTTCCAAAGCTATTGTAGTGTGCCAGGTCTCAAAGAACTCTGATGGGTTGGAGCCTCTGTTTTTTCGGGCATCCACGATGCGCACATTGTTTTGCGGGAGCGATTTCAGATCATCCGTCTTGCGAGTAGTGCCTGATCACTGAGAGATTGCGACTCCCAGTCCGCTGTCATAGGAAGTTGAATTGATCTCCAAATCAGGTTTCTGGGTTTCAGCAGCTTTGACCCGCTCAGCATATCTCTGCATATCATGCCGCATGATGTTGTATCCCTCTTTAAACCACCAACTTTTATGTATTAGGGTGGATTTAAAGCAGTTTGGCATTGGTGAACAGCTTGAAGCACATCCCTCAGCGAAGGTCTCTGTATCTTGCTGTGCTTGTAAATAGGAGTGACCTGTGTATTTGTTTTAGATCTCCGGCTCCTGTATGCATGCTGCTGGCACTTATCTCTTCCTGTGCTCTTGCTTGTCTGTCACAGCTACTGCTTGTATTTCTCCAGCATCCTGCTGCGTGCTTACTTGGAGACTCTGTGCCAGAGGAAGTGTTGGTGTAAGGGTTGTGGGCATATTGGGCTATTTAGCAGTGGCCCATGCTGTACCTCTGCTTGCTTCCTGCTGTTCCTTGAGAGCCAAGCTGTCCCTGGGCTTCTTGTTCAGCTCCACTCTCCACCTTCTGTGTCCTTGTTGCGGCGAGTCATCGCCACACAGTCTGGAAAGTGACCATAAATACTCAGTGAGTAATGAGAAACAGCTCTGTTGTGGTCCACGGTGTTTGTAAATTTCCGATGCCGGCTCATACAAGGATTTACAAGAGCAAGTGCTGGAGTCCTCTTAGACTGCTGCCGGCTCAGCTTGCAGTCAGGCTCCGCCCCTCCCACTTTTGACAATTTGAAGAGACAAATGTCTGGTTAGAAACCCATTTTTTAGGTATAGGACGGTTTTTATAGTAAGCTGCATTTCACAGCAAAATGCCCCAAAAAATTCAAACATGACCCAGGAGCACCTTTTGACAATTGGGAGAAACATAATGTCTGTTAGAACACATTTTTTAGATTGGACCTGTTGTATAGCGGCAATTCACAGCAAAAACTGCCACAAAAATTAATAAAACATGACCCATGAGCCACTTGTGACAATTGTGAAGAACAAATGTCTGGTTGAAACCACATTTTTTAGAATAGGACCCGGTGTAGAGCTGCATTTCACAGGCAAAAGGCCCCCAAACCTTTCAAAAACATTGCCCTTGAGCCACTTTTGCAGTTGTGAAGAACATAATGTTGTTAGAAAACCCATTATTTAGAACTAGGACTGTAGTATAGCTGCATTTTAACCGCAAACAATCCCCAAACATTCAAAAAAACATGACCTTGAGCCCTACTTTTGACAATTGTGAAGAAACAAATGTCTGTTAAAAAACACATTTTTTCGATAGGAACTGTAGTATTGCTGCATTTCAAAGCAGCATGACCCAACAATTATAAAACAATGACTTCTCAGCCACTGTTCACAAAAATGTGAGGGAAGAACTGCCACTTACGAAGCCACATTTTGGTTCCAAAGGACCATGATTATAGCTGTATCTCACAGCACCTGACCCCAAAAATTATAAGAAGATTTCTCAGCCCACTGTTAAACTTGATGAGGGGAAATGCCCACTAAGAAGCCCAATTTGTTCCAAAGGACCATGATATAGCTGTATTCACGCACCATAACCCAAAACCATAGACAATGCGAAAAATTTTACAGATTGAATGGAGTAAATGGACTACGGTTTTGTCATGAAACTGGTGTTTTTAACAGTCTCTACCGACCTCCGCAAAATGAATTTTGGGAACCTGGAATAAAAAATTGCAGTAAGAAATGCATCATTTTAACAAAAAAAGTTTCAAGCGGGACATTTCTGTTTGAAGAGCAATGTATAGTAGACCGGCACTACATTTTTCGGGTGTGTGGTTGACCTCGGCAATTGGAGCCACAACATCAATCAGAGATCCATGCCTGATTCATTTGAGGAAAGTCAAACGATCCACATTATCGGTGGAAAGCCGGATGCATTTGTCTGTAAAGACTCCTCCCGTGTGCTGAAGGTTCGCTAGATATGCGTGGTGCTGGGCGGACAACACCTATTATGGGTGGCGAGCGAGCTTGGGCCATTTCATCCCATTTTGGATACGCAGAAAGTCGATTGGGTCGGGAACACATCCCAAAAACAATTGGTGTTGAGAACGCAGTAGTCGTGCACCATGAGTCTTAAGCTGGTCTCTGTGGGTGGATGTTGCCCTGCATTAACATTACGTTGGTGAGGTGGTACATAAAGGATTGCCAGAGGTCACCATTAGTTGCTGCTGTGCGGTACTTGGCCACTCTACTGATGATTCACGTCGTGACATTGTTTTCCACCGTGATATTTGAAAAACGTGAAGCCAGGACGCACACACGCTGTCTCCATAGATCACTCAGCCGGTCTCCATTTTTGGCATTTGTCTCTTATATTGGTTGGGTGGATTGAAAGTGCTGAGGTTTGTTTTGTGCCGGGGATCAAGGAGGGTGTCCACCCAGTAACTGTTGTTCTTTTGATGCTATATGCGAGGTTCCATGTTGGAGGAAATGGAGCATCCACGCACTCATGTGCGAGATGGAGCCTTGATTTCAAGCTTGGGTGAGGGCCCTAGCAAACTGATCTTCCTCATTTCCTCTCGCCTCAATTTTGCGCAACATTTTCCAAGGCAGGGGAGTCGGTAAGTCCGTGTGTCCAGGACTACCTCCTCCTCTCTCCGCTTCCTCTGGCGGCTTAACACAGCCTGACTTGCTCAGATGATGCACCTGAGTGCTGATGCTCCGCCTTGCATAGCCTGGACTCGACCCACTGCCTAATGACAGACCGATGAAATTGTGAAACTGTCGGGCTTGTGGATTCGACGGAGAGAAAGGCTCCGTGTCGCATTGTGTCGTCTCCTCCTCCATCGCTGGTGGGAGTGCTGTTTCAGTGTCCAACGAATTGTTCCTGAACTAGATCCACAATGCTCATGTTGACAAGGGCATGTCCGCATGACCATTTTTGGTGGTTCTTCAACCAACTGGCAGAATTGGTGCTCGAGCCTTTACCTGCCTCACTCTTGGTGGCTTCCAACACCTGGGTCCGCACCGCTGCTTTTCAGGCCTTTGTGTCACTTCGTACTGCGTAATGGTCCTTGCGCTGCTGCCACAATCGGCAGGAGCTGTGAGGGTGGAAATTCAGGTGGTTGCCCCGTCAACAGTGCGCGGATGACGGGGATGGCGAGTGACGCCTGAACGCTGCCAGGCGAGCCGAAGCAGGGTGCGACCGGCGGAAGTGCGAACTCAGGACCTGCAGCCTTCCTCCAGCAGGCAGTCCAGACCCGGGTACTCTTTGAAACTTTCTGGAGACAGGTTATGACATGTGCAGGCAAGGGATATGCTCCAGCCTTACGATTTCAGGGCGGGCCAGCAGACTTTCCACGTTACCACACACTTGCCCTGCACAAGGTTTCTTGTCACCCAGCCAGCGTCCGTCTTATTGCGGAGAGCGTCACAGCTCCTGACCTGTGAGTGGGATGGTCTCCCAAGACAGATTAATTTCACCCGGCTGGTTTCTCTGGGCCGTGATGCCACCGAGGCCCCCACATTTGGGGGAAGAGAACCCTGCACCATCCCTGCGGTTTTTGAAGAGCGTGCCGCGAGCCTGGAGCCACGTCACCACAGAGAATCCACCCAGCTACCAGTGAGCTGTCCAGAGATATTCTGGCTTGGCTGTGCTCTTACTAGTCCATGTGTCGGTGGTAGGATGGACTTTTAGGACACAGATGCAGGACAACGCGCTTGAAATTTTAGATGACACTTGGCTGGCCAGGGCAGGGGAGGCTTTTTGGCAAAAGGAAATGCCTGCTCGGCATTGGTATGGGGGGCAGCAAGGGGCCATGGACGTGCGGATACCTCCTTGTGGTCCACCCAGAGGGACAAGGCACATTTCAAGGCCAAAAGCCTGGCAACTGCCGATATTCAGGCTTTTGCTTTGGGATGGTTTGGGTTAATGTGTTTCTTCTTATGCTCATCTTACCAAAACCTGGACGACAGAAGGCTGCTGCTAGACTAGGCCGCTGTCCGCGTGCAGTCGTCAAACTGGCGGAAGGCGAAGGGGCAAGATGGGTCTCTGGTGGTTGCTGGAGGTACTCGGGCCGCCGGTGGCGGCTGAAGCGGAGGCTGATCCCTGATAATGCGACTGAAGGGACAAGGGCAGTGAGGAACGCTTGGTGGTGGCGGAGGCGGAGAAGGCAGAGACAGCGGGTGTGGACACGGTTGGAAAGCGGCCATCGGTGTGGCCTTTTTTGGCCAAGTGTTGCCTCCATTTAACTCATGCATTCTGCTGCATGTGACTAGACATTTGGTGGTGGTTAAACACTAAGATTTTGCCTTACTTATGCGTGTACGGCAAAGGCGGCATATGACATCGCTGGGTGAATCCGAGGCTTGCTCAAAGACGGCCAGGCTTCGAGGTTGTGGACCTTTTTTGATGGCGATAAAGGGAGGAGCGGGGTTTTACGCTGACCGCTGGCTGGTGGATCATATCAGCCGATTGTGGAACCGCCTCTCCCTTTTGAGGCGGGGACCGTATGACACTACCCCATCTTCTTCCTTGTCCAGTGATGAAGCGCTCGCAAGCAAATTCTCTGAAAGCCCACGTTGGATCCGCACTGTCGTCACCATCCTCATCATCACCACAGGTGACTTGGTCGGTCCTGACATTCTGAATCAGGAGCTGCGGTACAGCAAGAGGGGACTGCACGGCGTTGCCGACCGCCCGGAGATTTTTGCGATTGACCGGCTTCCTTTCTCCTCCTCTGATGGCATCAGTAACTGGCGTCAGAGCAGACAAAACTATCCTTTTTTGGCCTCTTGGTCTTTGGAAATGCCTTCTGACCCCACCGCATTTTGTCATCACGAGGTCTTCCGAAAAATGATTAATCCACAGTGGTGGGTAACCGAGTTGACATTTGGGCTGCCTTGCTTCATGTTTGGCCGGTGCTGATGATGCTGATGACGACATTATGTAGCCGTGACTGAGAGGACGAGGAGGTTAAGGAAGTGGTTGCAGGTTGCATTACACTGAAGAAACAGATTGGCGCCGCTGTTCGTTACTGAGATTCACAGGGCCTGACCCAGCGCTGGACGGCCTGCGGTCCTGCAAACTCGGACGATCCAACTGTACTTGCGTGTTGTTGCAGCATGGAAGGAGCCCCTTCTCTCGTACTCTACCTCAATGTTCTACCACCTCTTGCTCGCTTACACTGCATTTCGCTCCATGTCTCACAAAGATTATAACAATTTGAGAAGGTATGGAAGAGTTTTGGAAGTCTCTTATTAAAAGACAGCAAATCAACAGATTTCTCAAATCCCTCATATTTTCCTACAGCCAACTAGGATTCGAAAACTGAAATGTCTTTCTAGCGATAGCTGTGAAATGCAGTCAGGTGGAAGAACCTGTAAGGACTAAATCACAGTGTTCTCCTTCAGTCCAGGGATTTACAAAGGCCCAGTAAGAGGGATGATAGTTTTCTACAAATAACATACTAAGGTGCGCTATCTGCGCAAAACTGAGATTTCAACGAGCCCCATAAAACTATTCGAAGTTCGATGGATGAGACATTGTGTTTTTTGCAAAGCAATGACAAACGAGAACCGTTGCTAGAAAATTTTTGTATCAGAATTGTCGTAACCACCCCCCAATATGAGGCTCTTTTGAAACAACTAGGACTACAAATTGCTGTATTCCCATTAGAATGCACGGTGCCTCATCAAAAATTTTGGACTGCCCCAAAGTAAAAAAAACACCTATCAAAAAATGAATACGGATAATAAAAGGGGATTTTTTTGCACCTATCAAATTCAACGGCGGTGACTAAAAAATTGCGGGTATTAAAATTTTTAAGGGTGCAAGGTGCCTCAATCAAAAGCTGGACTGCGCCAAAGTAAAAAAAAACACCTATTTTAAATGTTTTTCCCGGAAATAAAATTTGATTTTTTTGCACCTACCCAAATACAACGGCGGGTGACTATAAAATTGCTGTATTAAAATTTTTAAGTGAAAGGGTGCCTCTATCAACAAAGCGGACTCCCCAAAAAGTGAAAAAAACCTACCCTAAAGGGAAAACGGAAAAAATAAAAGTAAGTTTTGCACCTATAAAAAACAACAGGGTGAAAAAAAATTTGCTTTTTATTAAAATTTAAGTGCAAGGTGCCTCTATCAAAAAAAAAAGTTTGGATTTGCGCCAAAGTGAAAAAACACCTACCCGAAATGTAAAAGGGTTTAAAAAAAGGGGGAGTTTTGCCCCTATCAAATACAATGGGGGTGACTAAAAAAAATTGCTGAACTAAAATTTAAGTGAAAGGGTGCCTCTATAAACCAAAGCTGGACTGGGGCCAAGGTGAAAAAACACCTATCGGAAATTAACGGATAATAAAAGGGGATTTTTTGCACCTATCAAATACAACGGGGGTAAACAAACAAAATTGTTTGTATTCAAATTTAAGTGCAAGGTCCTCTATCAACAAAGCTGGATTTGCCCCAAAGGGTGAAAAAACACCTATCAAAATGTATACGGAAAATAAAAGTGGATTTTTGGGGGGGGCATCATCAAATAAAAAGGGTGGGTGACAAAAAAATTGCCGGTATTAAAATTTTAAAGTCCCAAAGGTGCCTTTATAAACAAAGTTTGACTGCCCCCAAAGTGAAAAAAACCCTATCTGAATTTTTACGGTAATAAAAGTGGGGGGTTTTTGCACCTACCCAAAATACAAGGGCGGTGACTACAAAATTGCTGAAATTAAAATTTAAAAGGAAAGGGTGCCTCTATAAACAAAGCTGGACGCGCCAAAGTGAAAAAAAAACACCTATCGGGAAATGTAAAAGGGATTTTAAAAGGGGTTTTTTTTGCCCCTATCAAATACAAGGGCGGTAAACTAAAAAATTGCTGTATTAAATTTTTAATGAAAGGGGTTCCTGTACAAAAAAAGCTGGACTGCGCCAAAGTGAAAAAACCCCTTTCCCCTGAAATGGATACAAAATAATAAAATTTGGATTTTTGAAACCTATCAAAAAACAACGGCGTGACACCCCCCCCCCCCCCCTGTGACGTACAGCGCTAGATGGCCCCTTTAAAATTCTCAGCCAAAGGTAATTTAAAAATCTGCAAATCTCTAATCTACCTATGTTCTAATTTCACAGCAAAAAAGCATAGTTTGCTGTGTGAACAAATAGAACAATTTCGCTGACTTTTTGGGACGGGAGACCGAGCACACGTCCTACTCCTATGATAAAACAGACACACACTGGGGGGCAAACAGGGGAAAGGGGGTTTTTAAGTAAAACAGGTCATTTATTTTTTTCCAGCCAAACGCAAAACCCTACACATCCCATTTATGACGTTGCCCCACCGCTTTACCCTCTCTATTCTCTAAGCGATTTGCAGGCCGCCAAAAATAAAAGGAAGTCTGAAAATGGCGCGATAAATTTAATTTGATTAATTTTCGCATATTTTCACCTAAATTATCGCTTATCAAAAAAAATTTCCCAAAACAAAAAATAAAAACCGTGCCGATTTCCAAAATTTGTTGATAAAAATCGCTCAACACTAATCATTAACGTGTGAGATTGGAAGACACACTGTTTTAACAGGGAGACTTTCACCCCCAGCTCAGCAAAAACACACATGGCTCAGCTACACACCACGCTCACTCACACACACGGCCCCACACACACACACATTACACATAAAACAGCTTTGCTTGTCCCAATTAAGGGTTTAAAACAAGAAAAAATTTTTCCCTTTTCTGACACCAAAAGATACAATTCATGGACCGTTTTTAAGATACAATTTTTTGGACTCTCGCTTACCCCTGGGAAGGAACCCCTTTAAGCTGTAAAAAAGAAAATTACTATGTATGTTTTTCTCTAACCTTGCACCGTAAAAAATTTCACTTTCTCCGGCTGACTGCGCATTTCCCCTCATGACATTTTAATCAAATCTAAAAAAAAAAAAAACCAACGTTTTTAATAAATTTCTTCTTCCCCCTTTATCAAGCGCAAAACCTAGTCTTGTTTTTGGGTACTGACTTTTTGTACTATATTTGATAGAGGTTTGGGAGCAGGCCCAGGCGGTTTCCGGGGGCTGGAGCCATAACAAATTTTATTTCACTCAGCAACCAAAATCTCCAAAAGGTAGAACCTAACCCTGGTGCCCCCAACAGGGACCCACACCTATTTGGGGTTTCCCCCCAAACCTTGGAAACTCGAAGCAACGCAGGGAAACTGACCGAGGGAAAAGCACAGACAAAAACCCGGCCCGGTTAAAAGCATTTATTTATTTTGCTCTTATTTACTCGTGTCCCTTTCCCCCAGTCTATTTCCCCCTTGGGCCGATTTCCGGGGGTATAAAAAGAGGTATACCTATGTGTGGGTCCCCTTTCAAAACAAAG
>JAODAL010064933.1:0-18462 GCA_025379985.1 Phyllomedusa bahiana
CGAACAGATCCCATGAGCCGGGCTTTCCTCAGGATTTCCTCCTTGACATTATAATGATGGACCCTGCAAATCACATCTCTTGGGTTGGCGGGGTCCTGACTTTGAGGCCGAAGTGCTCTGTGAGCTCTGTCGAACTCTATGAAAGTGTCAACCGGCCTGCCCAGGATATAGTTGAACAGTTTGGTAAGAGTCGTGATCAGTTCAGAAGTGCGCACAGTTTCGGGGAGGCCATGCAGCCTAATATTGTTACGGCGGTTGCGGTTCTCCAAGTCGTCAAGCTGAGACGCGAGATGATTGTGACGCTCAATTTGGAGACTTGTTAGTGCATTAGAGGTTGAGTCCTGGACATCCTCAAGCAGCTGACATTTCTGTTGTAGTTCCCCTACAGCTGTCTGGACTGGTTGTAGATCCTGTCGCCAATCCTGACGTAGGTCTCGACACAGTTGCTGAAGATCCGACTTCGATGGAAGAAGCGAAAGCAGCGCTTGCAACTCTGGGTGTGCGGACAAGGCCTGAAGCGCTACGTCTGGAGCAGGTAGGGCTAAAGACATAGAGTCGCCATTTTGTTGAGATGCAGTGCCGTCCTGCGACTGCAGGGGGGAGAGAACCAAGGCGGGACGGGGACTACTGACCTAAGTCAGAGACCCCGGGTTGGATGACCAGGTCGCCCCCTGCACAGTGGATAGGTGTTTGTTGTCTGGCCGATCCCAGGCTCTGTCTCCCAAAGCCAGGGGGTGGGGGTCGGTGCTGATCGATCCCTCCACACCGGGTCTTGCGTTCCCCAGATGCATCACCTTAGTGGGGGGTGCAGTAGAGTGAAGCTCGGTAGGCACAGAGAAGGGCAGGAGTTGAGTTGCCTGCAGGGTGGCATTACTCTCTTGAAGGTAAGTCCCGTCAAGCTCGACTCTAGCCGGAGGAGATTTCCGTGCAGTTACCAGGAGCACTGGCTGGGTTAGGGATTCTGGCCGGGGATGGATGGTAACAGTGGTAGTAAGGGGCTGTCTGCCTGCTACTGGGCTCTGCAACAAGTCCCCTTTGCTGAAGGTCTGGGAAGTGGAGGCAGTGTGCAGGTTGCAGCCCTTAGGTGGGTTGTGGGCAGCTGGGCTAATAGCCTCCAGATAGTCCCCAAAAGAGCCTTCTGCCGCCCAGTTTGTAGAGCCATCCATGTTGGTACCCGAGTCCAATGCCAGGATGGCCAGTTCTGCATGGCCCTCCAGCACAACTGGGCCCCGTCCCTGTATAGGGTTCATTAAGGGCTGCCGCGTGGCCATGGCCGGATTTTGGCAATGCACAGGGCTCCCCCTTGTTAAGTCCTGCGCCACCAGTGTGTCGTACCCCAGGGGCTGAGATGGCGCCTGTTGCCCCTCGTGAGGATCCAAGATGGTGGATAGGGGCCACAGAGTGGGAGGAGGGTGTTGACCCAGCAGGTCGGGCTGCCCCGCTGAGGATATGGAGGGCCCCGGTGACCGCACCGCGTCCTGAGACCGGGAGGAAGTCTCTGGGGCGTGCAGCGCTGAGTCGCGGGAGATCCCCGCGGTACCGTAGTCCCCGATGGGGGCTCACCCTCCGACGCCGAGCCGTCCGGCTGCACCGGGTCCACGACTTGTCGCCTCTCAGCCGAGGGGAGAGCGCCTTCTGTCTCCGGCGCCGCCAGGGTGAGAGCGAGGTGCTGGAATGCTCCGGCCTGCCTGCTGCGTCCCGGGTCCCCACTGAAGAAGCGGTAGCAGGGGAAGATGGCGCCGAGCCACGGGAGACACGTGGAGCTGGAACTTCTTCCTCCATGTCCTGCAGAGGAGCGAAAAAGTTTGAGATGGGAATTTCTCCCAGAGATGCCGCCTTGGAGAGCTTAGGAGCTTTTTTCCCCTTCCTGGGACCCATTACTAGGGTAATCTTCTGCTTTTAAGCTGTGTCCTGCCTGGAGCTCAAACTATGTGCGTCCGTTCCCTTCACATAGCAAGCCACGCCCCCAAGGCTTCCTATTCTACATGCAACACACAGACACTCGAGGAATAAAGTGGATACATATTTGGTAATGTATTCTATGTTCTGTAACTTGTAACGTTATGATCCTTTGAAGATTGTAAAATAAATATCCATTTTTATATAAAGAATGGAGTAAAAGTCCTGTTTTAAGTAATAAGATTTCTGATTGACCCTCGACTTTATAGATCCACAGTTATCCCCTCTATAGCTGATTGGTATAAGGAACTCTTCTTGCTGCAAAGTATGGAGGAAATCAAGGCAGATAGGGAACATCAGGTAGACAGGTTTAGGGCACCTTGGTCTGATTGGATAACCTTCTGTGCATCGCCGGACTATACCACTTTAAATATCTAAGAACTTATCTAATATGAGACCTGAATTCACCAGAGATATGAGACAGGTAGTCTGTAGATATAAGACGGGGTGGTGCTTACTGTGGGGACTCGGGCTGTGACCCAAAATGGTTGAAACCACCACTTGGTGGTTGTATCATTCTTTCGATTCTTCATCTCTCCAGGGTTCTGACTGAGGTTAATGTTTCAAGGTTCGGAGGCCTTAATTGACATGCCGGCACCAGAGAGAGCTCTCCGGCATGAGAGCCATTTGGTTTCCCTAAAAGTGAACAAATTTCTCCTTATACTAATAGGTTTGTGTCTCATTCCCATTAGTTCCAATGAGCGAGCGTTTGTGAGTACCTGTGCGACGCAGGCCTTGTGAATAAGAAACTGATATAGGTTTGTGATAGGTTGGAAGTTGTTCTGCAATGTTTACCTGTGGGATCTAATGGAGACTATGTTGCTTATCCGCTTATTCTCTAGAACCAATGCTTGTTTTGTTTGTAATATTTGCTTTATTTTCTTTTTTTCTTTTTTTTTTTAAACAAATTTTATTGCATTTTCAAACATTTAAACAGTGAACACATATCTCTGACATGTAATAGTGGTCATATCACGTATTTGCATAATCTCAGGGCCTGTGCCTGGAATATGTAGATAATACATACAGAGAAAACATCAATTTACAAGGGTATAAAAGAAATTAAATTAAACAAAATATCAACACTACCAAAGTGCAACTGCGTCCTATCTTCGTCTCACGCGCCCGTATGGTCTTTAATGGAACCTCATACTCAAGTCCAAAGTTCCTCAGACCTGAAGTCTCCCCAGCGTGCCCCCGATTCCTTCCCTACAGTACCAATCGGTATATTTGAACCTCTGCATAAGGGCTTCTATCTCTCTGTCGGAATAATGCGATTCTATGAAGGTTCTCCAACGTCTGAAGTTTATTTTCTTAATAAAGCTTTTGAATCAGAAGATTTCTGATTGAACCTTGATGCGTTAACATTAGAATGAAGTCAGTATTTTATAAGGACCTTGGTCCCGCACCCCCACTCACGGTGATCAGAGATCTGTTAACTTGTCATTAACGGAATATATTTTTCCCTAACTGTATATTTCTTACAGTTATGTAACAATCCTCTGGCCTTAAACCATTGTAACTCCAACTTGTGCCTCCTAGTAAACACCAAGATCCGTTCTTGTAACTGTCAGGCATAAGTGCCTCATGTGTGTAAAATATCCTGAAGTTCAAACACTGCAAACAGACTGTGCCATCTCCTCGCAGCACAGCCGTCACCGCTTGCTTTACCCGCTGCAGCCCACAGGGGTTGGCACCTAGAGGTGGAGACCCAGGGCCGCCATACAGGGGGTACAGCCAGTACTCCTGTATGGGGCCCAGAAATTTCTGTTGGCGGCCCTGTGGAGACCACACACTTCCTCTCTTAGGCTGTTTGGAGATATGTAAGCTCATCGTTATAAACTGAAGCTCAGTTGAGAATAGACCTTACAACATGACAGTGACCCAAACACACAGTGACCCCAGCGAGGAGTGGCCAGAATAAATAACATGGAGACTTCTTGGATGGTGGAAGCCTGGATCTAGATCCCCATAAATTATTTGCTGGAACCAGCTTTCTATTACAGGTTATATATAGGAGGCAAAGATCCATTTTGGCGCCACAGGACTGGAGCACTGCACGATACAGATCACAATGCACACGTGGGAACGATGCTGTGTGACAGAGTCTGCACGAAAACTGTTTTTTTTGCCAAAAGGGGAGATTGTTTGTTTTTTTAAGTTTATTAAACTATTGCAAATGTAATTCTTTTTTTTTTTTTCCAGTGAAGAAATTGGATTTGTCGAGATACATTCAATGACAAAACAAAGTTGCCCTAGGGTGACCCAACCTCCGCCTTATGTCACCTGAAATTCCACTGCAGAGGAGGTAAACTTCTCCAGTCCAGGAAGAAGACGTGAGGTTCACACTGACGATTCCGATTCACTGCTTACGGGAGGCTTTTCTCTCTTGTGCCTACAACCTTTTCCTCCATTGTACCGGTCACGTTTAAAGGGGTTGTCTCACTACATTGATTCATCTCACCTCAGACCTGTTTTCTTGGTTTCACTTTGAATTAAGGGACGTGTTTACTGTCTTCTACTAAGCTGCAGTAGAAGCCAGGTCTGTAGCTATAGAAACCAGTGCTGTCAGCCAATCAGGAGAGATCACACAGGTCTGTAGCTATAGCTACCAGTGCTGGCAGCCTATCAGGTGAGATCACACAGGTCTGTAGCTATAGCGACCAGTGCTGGCAGCCTATCAGGGGAGATCACACAGGTCTGTAGCTATAGTGACCAGTGCTGGCAGCCTATCAGGAGAGATCACACAGGTCTGTAGCTATAGCGACCAGTGCTGGCAGCCTATCAGGGGAGATCACACAGGTCTGTAGCTATAGCGACCAGTGCTGGCAGCCTATCAGGAGAGATCACACAGGTCTGTAGCTATAGTGACCAGTGCTGGCAGCCTATCAGGGGAGATCACACAGGTCTGTAGCTATAGCGACCAGTGCTGGCAGCCTATCAGGGGAGATCACACAGGTCTGTAGCTATAGTGACCAGTGCTGGCAGCTATCAGGAGAGATCACACAGGTCTGTAGCTATAGTGACCAGTGCTGGCAGCCTATCAGGGGAGATCACACAGGTCTGTAGCTATAGCGACCAGTGCTGGCAGCCTATCAGGAGAGATCACACAGGTCTGTAGCTATAGCGACCAGTGCTGGCAGTCAATCAGCAGAGATCACACAGGTCTTTAGCTAGTGTGATCAGTGCTGGTCTCCTCTCAGGAGAGATCACACAGGTCTGTAGCTATAGTGACCAGTGCTGGCAGCCTATCAGGAGAGATCACACAGGTCTGTAGCTATAGCGACCAGTGCTGGCAGCCTATCAGGAGAGATCACAGAGGTCTGTAGCTATAGTGACCAGTGCTGGCAGCCTATCAGGAGAGATCACACAGGTCTGTAGCTATAGTGACCAGTGCTGGCAGCCTATCAGGAGAGATCACACAGGTCTGTAGCTATAGCGACCGGTGCTGGCAGCCTATCAGGAGAGATCACACAGGTCTGTAACTATAGCGACCAGTGCTGGCAGCCTATCAGGAGAGATCACACAGGTCTGTAGCTATAGCGACCAGCGCTGGCAGCCTATCAGGAGAGATCACACAGGTCTGTAGCTATAGCGACCTGAGGAGCTGATGCAGCCCATACAAGAGGGGATATCTAGGAAAAGGGAGGACACTGGTAATGGACACATATTGCAGTGACTTGTTTTTGCGAGATCTTTAACATAAAAAGCAGCAGCGATCCCTAGTGTGAGATGACCCCTTTAACCTTTGGTAAATATAACTGGATGCTCAAACCCAGAAAGCACTCCTATTGGCTTTGTCCACATAAAGAACATCAAAAGGAATTCTCCCCGTGTGACGTTTCTGACGAAGATTAAATGGGGTTTTGCCACCATGTAATGGTGATGTCGGATCCTCCAAAATGGGTATTTAATCACTTTTCTAAATATATGTCATTACAAAAAGTGAAGCCTGTGAGAGCTACAGCCTTGCTCAGTCCCCCTTAGTTTCCTGAAAGTTTACATAAGACACGACCAGGAGCTGACAGGAGCTGATCTGGCCGCACTTATAGTTTCATAGTTTCATAGTTTGTAAGGCTAAAAAAAGACAAGTCGTCCATCTAGTTCAGCCTGTTGTGCTAAGGTGTTGATCCAGAGGAAGGCAAAAACCCCCAATGAGGTAGAAGCCAATTGTCCTCATTTTAGGGAAAAATTCCTTCCTGACTCCGATCTGGCAATCAGAAAAATCCCTGGATCAATGACCCCTCTCCTGAATCCTAGTCACTATAACTTGTTATATTACTACGCTCCAGAAATGCATCTAACCCTTTTTGAACTCGGTTATTGAATTCACCATGACCAAATCCCTCTGGCAGAGAATTCCATAGTCTCACTGCTCTTACAGTAAAGAATCCTTTCTATGTTTATGTAGAAACTTTCGTTCTCAAGACGTAAAGGATGCCCCTTGTTCTAGATACAGCCCTGTGTATAAATAAATCTTGGGAGAGATCTCTATATTGACCTTTGATGTATTTAAACATATTTATTATGTCCCCCCGAATCAGTCTTTTCTCTAAACTAAATAACCCTAATCTTGTTAATCTTTCTGGGTATTGTAGTCCACCCAGTGCTTTTATTATTTTTTTCCCCGCCTTTGTACTGTTCAAGCCCAATGTTTTTTCCTGGCAGGTGCCCAAAAATGTACAATTTCCATGTGGGTTTAACCAGTGACTTTAAATGGGAAAATAATGTTTCACATGTGCTTTAACCCCCTTTTACCCCCAGACCCTTTGTTTGGCACTGCGCTGCATGGCTGCTACAATTAAGTTTACTGCCCCCAAGGTTCCCAATCCTTCTCCAGTCACTTTTACCGGTTTTTCCATTTAAATGTAATCATGAAAAGATTTTCTTCCCCAGTGCAAACCTTGATTTATCAGTGTTTTAAACCTATCTGCCTTTTTCCCTCCCCGGCTTCCAACTTTCCAATCCTTTGTAATAAACATATTATCCTCTATTGTGTTGAACTTTAAGAGTTTAGTTTTTGTCTGAAAAAGATCGATATTCTCTGTGTATTCCCTGTTAAGACATTAAGAAAATGTTAAAGAGGATAGGGCCAAATACTGACCCTTTTGGTACCATATAACAGCGTTTATTTGGGTTTTGTACCGTTAATTACCCCCTTTTTTTTCTTCAGGGGAGCCAGTTGCTTCCCAACTTGCCACATTTTCCCCCAGTCCAAGCTTCTCATTTTTTTAAAAAACCTTTTTGTGGACCGTATCAAATGCTTTAAAAAATTAGATAATGACTCCAGGCCTCACCCCGATCCAGTCTGCACTGACTTTTTCCCTAGAAATGATGGAATTAGTTGACAGGACCGATCCTTCATAACCCTGCTGGAACGGCGTTATCTTTATTTTCAGTGAGTACTCCAGGGTAGATCTCTGAGAAAACCTTCAAACATTTTACCTAAAACAGAGGTTAAACTTTGGCCTATAGTTTTCCCGGCACTTTTTGACCCCCTTTTTTAAAAATTCCACCCATTTTCTATCGCCAATCCCTGGGACATTTCCCCCTTATTAGAAGTCCTAAATATTAAAAATAGGGGCCTATTAGCATCACTTAACTCCCTTTAAAACCCTGGGTGTATGCCTCTGGACCTGGGGATTTGTCTATTTTAATCTTCCTAAGACGGAGCTGCACTTCTTCCTGGGTTAGACCAGAAACTTTTAAACTTGCGTGTTTGCACTTCTTATCTGATGACAGGGAACATGAAGGAGCTTGCAAGGGGCCGGGAAGAAAGTGCAGTGTATGAGGCTGTCTGCTGTATAGAGAATCCACTGTTGTAATGTTATTATTTGAATAAACTTTAGAGATGCTCCCTGCTTCCTCGCTCTCTGCTCACCCCCTCCCTCTCACCCCTGCACCCATAGCCCTTCCGTGAGTCTTTTTGAGCCATACGCTCTATGACCAGCATTCCATGCAATTTCTGTGTTGATTATATACATCACTTCATTTGTCCCCTGAAGAGACTTTGGTGGGTCGAAACATGTTGGGACTCTGTATGATTACCACGTAAGGGTAAGACTTGAGTCTATAGGGTAAGCCTCTATACCGGTGAGGGGTCGCCCTTGTCGGGGCGAGTGCTCTAACGATCTACACCGGTGTGGAGACCCCCAGTGACTCGTCAAAGTTAGTAGTTATCAATGCGCCATTTTTTCATTGGCACTTATGTGTGTTTTTGATTCATGTATTTAATGCTCAGCCGCATATTATTTTAAATTGTGAAGTAAAAGTTAAATTTTATATTGCACACAAGTATCATACGCACTCCATTTTTTGGTTCTTCTGTTCACGTGCGATGGAGTAATTACCTAATGCTCAACCAATTATTAGGGATAAGTTCCTTTTTTTGTTTATATTCTCCCCTGAGCAGATAAGAGGTAAGGAACTCACTTTGTGGCAAAACCCCTTTAACAAGAACAGATCTTTCCTTAAAACATTTCCCATGCTCAGAACAGGAGTGCAGCTTCTCCCACCGGGGAACGCTCATTTTGGAGCCTTAAAAGTTTAAACCATTTTTGAGTAGGTCTGGGGCGCCAATCCTGAAAATGACGCCTGTTGTCCCCCATCAGCTCTAGCTTTGGAGATCCGGCGGTGCCACCTTGTCAAGGATCTACTGCTGAAAGTAGCGGTCACTCAATACTGTACCAAAGAAATGGTGGAAATTCACGTGGAACAGAAAAGACAAATTTTAGAGCATTTAACCCCTTAAGGACCTGGCGTTTTTTTTTGTTGACATGTTCGTTTTTCCCCTACATATGAGGGCTTTTATTTTGCGGGACAATATCTACTTTCTAGCGGTGTTATTCATATTACTATAGAATATACTGGGAAACCGCAAAAAAATTCCAAGTGGGACAAATTGTGAAAAAAAACATACTTTCACCATGTTTGCGGGGGTTTTGCTTTTACGGCGTTCAATCTTCGGTAAAAATGATGTGTTCTCTGTATTCTACAGGTTGATACGCATCCGGCAATACCAAACATGTAGGGTTTCCGTTATTTTTTGGTGCCGTAAAAAAATCCCAAACATTTTCTACTTCTTTCCAATCATAGATTTTTATTAAAGATTTTCAAGAAAACATTAAACATACTCTAATAAAGTAAGCATTATACAATACGAATGGGAAAGGACACGGCCTTCAAACAAACTGATGAGAGAACCAGTTACTAAAACAAAACCAGCTTATGTAATGTTTACCATAAAAGCCTCACAGGACCCTTGCAGAAGAATCTGGAGTTGAGACAATTATCCCCCCTGACAAAGGAGGAGGGAAAACGAGCAAGCAAGGCATGGTACGACTCATCAATGTGAGCTCGAGTAGGCTATAACAGACTAACTAACACAAAAAAATAAAATTCAAAGACATACAGACAGCAATAAACAAAAATAAAGAAGGAAGGGGGGGAGGAGGCAAGGGGCAACACCAGTCCGGCAGGGCCCAGGCAGTGCCAACTCATGGTATGGCGAGAAAGAATGGGCTAAACACAAAGGGGGTCCACTGAGTCTACTAAGTCAAAAGGGCCTTGAATCCAGGAGATGACTGGTATGCCGTCCAGGGTCCCCAAGTAGCCAACAGCCTCATTGCGTCCTCATGAGAACGTGCAATCAGTTCCTCCATACCAAAAGTCGATGCAACCTCATCTACCCACTCTGACACTGAGGTGGTTTGACGCCAATGGCGTGGGATGACCGTTTTTTGCAGCTTGTAGAAGGTGCCTAACTAAGGACTTTTTATAGGAGATTCGACAAACAAAAAAACGAAAAAGAGTGGGGCCCTTTGGGGAGCCGGAAAAACGTTTGGTCCCAATCTCGTACGGTCGAAGCACCTTCTTTCCAAAAAACCCTTTAAAAATGAGCCCCCCCCCCATAAAAGAGCAGGTACCTACCCCTTTTTACAACGCCAAAAAAAATTCGGGGTTTTTGGGGAACCTTTTTATGGGGCAAGACCGGCACCCTTACCACCAGCCCAAGATCTTAAAACTTTTTCTCCTTGTGTTTTGGGCAAGCAAATAAACTGCTTTATGCTTAAAGCACTTCCCCAATTGCTCCCCAAAAATTTGTCTGTTGCATTTCCCTTCCCCCACACGCACAGAAAGGAAGAAAAAGGAGCATTAGTGGGAGAGCCCACCCAACGATAAATCAGTGAAACAAGTGTTTGGGAGTGTAGATTTCATACAAAGTTTCTCAAAGGGGGAAAAAGCTTTTTGGGAAAAATCAAGTTTAAAAATGGTGGATTTAAAAGAAATGTTGAAGCGCAGGAATTCAAAATGGTTCCTAAGGGGGGGGGGTTTTGCCCTTTAAAAAGGATGTGAGATAGGGAAATTTGGACTCCATTTTCCGGGATATGAGTTGTTTAAAAGGGGGGCCAATTTTAAAAACGCCCAGAAATAGTTTTTCCTGAGGCCCCCGAGGAACGGGGAAATTACCAAGCCCGGGAAAACAGTACCCCTTTAAAGGGTCCAGAAACTTTCGAAGTACGAGTTTTCCCGTTTAAGTGAGGGAAAGGGGGTGGTTTAAAGGAAAATTTGGTGGTTTCCCAGAGAACAAGGAACCCCGACCCCCAAGGGAGAGAAAAAAAGTAAAGGGGCCGACTTAGCGTCTGGAAATTAAAAACCCAAAATTTTTTCATGTGGGTTGTTTTAATTAAGCAAAAGAAAGTGCATGGCGGCCCCAAGGTAAAAAGAGCTGCAGCCCTTGGGGACCCCCCCTCCCTCGCCTTTGGGGCCGCTCAAAAACTCTCTTTTGATTCGGGGGTCGACCAGATTCCCAAAAAGAAACCCTTAAAGCAACGCTAAAAGTTGACCCAAAATGAGGCGGGAAAAAGCAACAGGGAAAAGTCTGGAAAAAATTACAAAATTTTAGGGGGGATAGACATTTTTGAGAATTTTCTTTTCCTAAACCCAAGAAAAGCCTTTGGGCCCCACCCCTTCAGAGTATGACAAAATTTTCCCGTTTACAAAAAAGTTAGCCTAAAAAACCCCCTTGCGAAGGTTTTCAAAAAGGGATTTTGGTGCCCAAATAAGAGATACCATTCAAGGCCAGGGGAAATAAAAAATTGGCTTTAAGGGGGAACCGATGGCCGGGATAAAGGGGTTTTAATAAAAAGAGCTTAAATTTTTAAGTGTGGGTTTGATTTTGTAATGGGCCCCTGTGCTGAAAAAACATCAGTTAGACTTCAAGGGGGGGAAAAGGACAGGTGGGGGTTTTTTAAAGGGATATCAGGAGTCATCGGCAAAGGCCGGCATTTAAGTTTCCGTCCCCCAAATTCATACCCCACTGATGTTTTGGTTTAATTAGTATGGAATGTAACGGGTGTTCCATAAACCAGAACAAACAAAAAAGGGGGGAAAGGGGGACAGCCCTGCCTCGTCCCATTATGTATCTTAAAAGGGTTTTCCCAAAAGGGACCCCATTGATCTTAACCTTAGCGGAAGGGTTTTGGTACAGAGGGAAAATTTTTCCCCCTAAAAAATTTGGGGGCCAAGTCCTTTTTTGGTTTTCAAGATTTGGGAAGTGAGTCCCATGAGTCCTTTTAAAACGCTTTTTCAGCGTCGAGAGACAGGCCCAAATAAAGGGGGCCACGGGAAATTAAAACTAGGGTTTTTAAGGGTTTTTACCCCCGGGCCTCTCGCCCCGGGAAACAAAGCCCCCCCTGGCCCGGGGTGAATAAAGGGTGGAAAGCCCCGGATTCAAACGGTTTGCTAACAATTTAGATTTATTTTTTTAAGGTCACCCTTTAAAAATGGGCCTATAACCCCCTCAAACCTGAGGGTTTTTCCAAACTTTGGGAAAAGAACCGAAAAATGGGCCAACTTTAAAACCCTGGGGAAAAGGGGGGGGAAAGGCCCGAGCCCACTATTAAAATTTTTTAAAGCATAAATAGGAGGGGGAAAGGCCAAGGGGTTTTAAAAAACGCATTTTTAAAACCCCGTCGGCCCCGGGGCCTTTCCCCCCGGGGAAACCCTTAACAACAGCCGAAACCTCCGCCTCAGAGAAAGGTTTCCCCAAAGACTTGAATAAATTAAAAGGGGGTCCCTAAAAAAGGGAAAGAAGGAGGTTTTTATTTTAGATTGGGATGGAGAGGGAGGGGTTAGCGGGGAAAATTAATAGTTTTTTTTAAAAGGAGCTAAACTCAGCAGCTATCTCCTCATTAGTATGTGCCAACCGACCAAGTCTTTTTTTATGCTGGGTATAAAAGATGTGGCAGTTTCTTCGGGTGGCCCGGGCCCCAAAAGGGAACCCACTTTTTTTTTCCCTTTTCATGGGAATTTGCTGGGGGCCGGCTGAAGAGACTTCCCCCAAGAGGCGTCGAGCAAAGACGAACTTCAACCCCGGGGCCCCCAAAGGAAAGATCCTGTGGCACACTTTTAGAGAGACTTTTTATGTTGGACCTCCAACACCGCCCCCCTTTCTGAAGGGTTTTTCACCATGGCAGGCCGAAGGGGGCCCTTTTAAAAAACGGCTGCCATGTAAAAATTAAAAAATCCCTCTTTATAAACGCTTTTGAGGGCTTCCCATTGGAAAATAAGTTTGGTTAAATTCATAAAACATGACCCCTCCAGGAAATGTTCGATGGTCTTTTTCCAAGTCCCCCAGAAAACCCCTTGCCCAAAGTAACAGAACCCCCTTAACCCCAAATCCGTGCTTTAGAACCCATATTGGGGAGGTGGAAGAGAGGGACACTGGTGGGGACCCAAACCAAAACAAAAACTTCCTATGGAAGAGGATCTAAACCAGGGGGGGGCGTGGTTTGGGCAAAAAAAATCAATGCGACTATATGAATCTTTGGGGGGTGTAGGAAAAATTATATAACCCTTATCCGATGGGTTTTTTTACCCGCCAACCATCCAAAATTTGGGAAATTGAAAAAAAAGCTCTTTTGACCTTCTTAATCGTTTGGAGAAAGAAGAGACGGGCCCTGGGATTGCCCAAAAGGGTTGGGAAATAAAGTGTGAGATTGAAATCCCCCCAGAACAGGACAGTACCCGTCGCATGTGTGCAATTTTTTCAAGGACCCCCCAAAAGAAAAAACCCCTGCCCTTTTGGTTTGGGGGCATAAATTTTTCACAATAAAAAACCCTTAGGCCCAAAAAGGAAAAGTTTTTAAAATTTAAAGTATTTTGCCTCATCATCAACAATACACTGTACCATCTGATGTACAAAGATTTATGAACGGCGATGGCTACACCCCTACTTTTGGAAAGCGGGGGAAAAATTTGCAAATACCATTGGGGTTTAAAATTTTTTTGTTTCTTATCAAACCCGGGGGTTTTGAAAATTTGAAATGTGTTTCTTGGGAAAAAAAGCTCTAAGGGGACATGTATGAAGGGGCTTTAAGCCTGTTTTTGGCGTACACTGCGGGCCCCCCAGTCCGAAACCCGCTGTCGGACGCAGCGTTCGGGCCCCTTTTTGGTGCGGGCCGCAAGGAAAGGGGGGGGCAGTGGGCGGGCCGGGGGGCCCGGGGGTGGGGGCGGTGTAGGGTTCCGGGGGGGGGCGGGGGGCGCGCTTTGTTTAGTCCCAGGCATGTCCCCCGCGGCTCGCCAAAAACCGGCGTCAGCAGCTCCCACAAGCAGACCCGGTTTTGTTTGGTCTTTAAAACCTCCGGCTCCCCGGGGAAGTAAGCAGAAACGGGAAAATGCGAGGAAGGGATCGAAGATCGCGACAGGAAATTCCCGGGCTGCTCCCCCCGGCAGCAGGAGTATGAATAGGAAAAAAAACGCCTTTATAAAGGCGGAAAACATTTCAGAAAAGAGCTGAACGTAAAAAATAAAAATAAAAAATAAAAAAAAAATCACTTTTCCAAACTCTAAAGGAGCAATAACAACAAATATTTATATTGCAAATTTTCCGGGAAAGACAGTAAATTTAAAAACTGAAACCCCAATTTTATTTGGGCGGCATAAAAGGGCCCCAAAAAATCGGAGCGCAGGAACCAATTTAAAAACCCATGGGGAAGGATTTACCCAATCAGAATCCCCGGGGGGAAAATTCAAAAAACAGTAAAAAGACAAAAAGAGGGGAATGGCTGAGCTAAACGGGTCTCGGAACTCAGCCAATCAGAATTTGGAGCCCAAAAGTCCCATTCCCAGCCTATTGGGGAAGGGTTTGACCAATCAGAATAAGGGGGGGGATAATTCCCAAAAAACAGTAAAAATGCTGAAAAGAGCTGATTGGGTGAGATTAAAGGGGGCTTGGCTAACCCGCCAATCAAAGCGAGATTTCCCTTTTCCCATTTTTACCTATGGAGAAAGAGCGCACTCAAAACTCGGGCTCAGCGCCACGCGGGATGAAGAATTAAACAACAAATTAATTTTTTATAAAGGTAAAACAATTTTCCCCCTAAAGGAAAAACACTTCTTTAAAAATAAAGGGAGTTAAAAAACCCCAAAAAAAACGTTTGTTTGCCCAAACGGGGCTACAAAGGGGAAATTTCAATTTGAGAGAATCGCCCGGGGAAAAACGTAAATTTAAAAATTTTTTAAGCTATTCTCATTGGGCGGCCCCTAAACCCGCCAATCCCGAATAGGGGCGACAATGTCCCCCTTTTTATCCCAAGGGGAAGTATTTGATCAATCAGAATAGGAGGGACATTTGGGCCCCTTCATCCTATGGAGAAAAAAGGACCCAAACTATTCAAACCCCGGGGAAAATTCAAAATCCGTAAAAAGGGGAAAACGATTTATTTGGGTTTAGGGCAGCGGGGGTTTGTCCCGCTGCCAAACAGAGCGCGAGTGCTTTTTCATAGAGTTCTATGGGGGGCCCCAAATTTAAAAGAGGCGCCCTAATTTGGGCCAATGGGGGAGCGAAACACGTCCCATGGGTTTTCTAATGCAATCGGTTTAAAAAATTACATGGGGAAATCAAATTAAAACACTACAGAAGTTGTGCCGATGTGTAAATTTTTAAAAGAATAATAATATGGGGCTAACGAAAATAAAGATTTGAAATCAAGAAAATCATTTTTATTTCTTTTTTTTTCGATGCCCCCAAAATAAGATCCTTTGGTAAAGAAAATAAAGAAATAAACATGATTTTATGGTCTTTTTTTTGTTAGGCCCCCTATTAAATATTCGGTTTTTATATACCCCATCGGGACAAAATTCTGTTTGTTTAAAAATTTGTTTTAGCCCTTTACACTTTTAAACCAGATTGCATTAAAAAAAAAACCCATAGGAGGTCGCTCGCTTTTCCCATTGGCCAAATTACGGCGCCCTTTTTAAATTTTGAGTCCCAATTTAAAAACCCAAGGAAAAACAGCTCGCCTCTGATTGGGGCTAAGCTGGACGAGCCCCCGCTCTTAACCAATCAGGGTCGTTTCTGCCTTTTTTTTTCTGAAATTTTTTAACTGTCCCCCTTTGAATTTGAAATTGGGCCATTTTTCCCATAGGGAAAAATGGGCCCCTGTCGCCCATTCTATTGGTTTAATTCTCCTCCAAAAGGGTTTTAAGGGGCATTGTCGCCCCCTATTTTGATTTGGCTGGTTTGGCGACCCAATGAGAATAGCTTTAAAAAATTTGAATTACTTCTTTCCCGGCAATTTCTCTATTGCAAATTCCCCCATGTTGCGCCGGTTTTCCCGGGGACGAAAGCGTTTTTTTGGGTTTTTTAAAACCCCTTTTTTTTTTAAAAAGGGTTTTTCTCTTTATCTGATTAAGGGTTTTTTACAAATTATAAAAAAATTTAAATTTGGGGACTAATAAATTCATTGGGCCCGCGGGCTGAGCCCCCGAGATTTGGGGGTTTTCCCCTCATCTCTCCATAGAGTATAATGGGGGGAATTTGCTCGCGCTCTGATTGGCTTTAGCTTGCCGAGACCCCGCTAGCTCAGCAATCAGCTCTTTTTTACATTTTTACTGTATTTTTTAATTATCCCCCCCTGGGTTTTGTTTGGGGTAAAAATTCCCCCTTTGGCTTTGAATGGGATTTGTCGCTCATATTTGATTGGTCTTTTAAAATTCTCCAAAAGCCTTTAAGGGACTTTTTCGCTCCTATTCTGATTTGGGTAGATAGCCAAGCCCCCCTTATCTTTACCAAACAGTCTTTGGGAGCCTTTTTTTCTGTAATTTTTTAACTGTCCCGCCGTGGATTCTGATTTTGGGCCAAACTCCCCCCTAGGCTACAAAGGGGCTTTGTCGCTCCTTTTGAAGGGCCGGGGGTTTTGCCCCACCAAAGAGAATAGGTTTTTAGGATTTGAATTTTTGTATTTCCCGGGAATTTCCCAAAATCAAAATTTCTTTTATAATTTGCCGTTCTCCCTTTTGGGAAAAAAGGGTTTTTTTTTTTAAAAAAATGTATTTTGTACCCTTCAACTCCCCTTTTTGACACTGTTTTCCCCCTTTTTTTAAAGGCCCATTTTTTTGGGAAACATAACCCCGGCACGGAGCGGAGCGCCCAGACCCTTTTGTCGCGATCCTAACTGCTTCCCGGGATGTTCCGAACCGCTTCACCCTTTGCCTGCATTTAAAAACCCCAAAAAAGTTTGAAACTTTTTTTAAAAGGCGAATTTTTTCTTCATACTCCGCACCACATCTTGGGAAAAAAATTTCCCCGCCGCTCCAAACCTGTCTCTCATCGGGAAAAGGAATTTTTCGGCGAAAGTCCGCCACGGCGGGCCAAAATCCCCCCACTGGAAACCCCCAAAACTGGGCCCGGCGCGGGGACTTTTACCCCATGTATGAGTGACTTCCTGGGCGGCGAAAATAGGGGCAGCGCCGCACAGCGCCCCTGCCCCGCACTTCGCCTCTACCTTTGGGGAGGCGCGGCGGACTTTACATGATATGTAAAGGGGCCCGCCCGGGCCCGGACATAAATCAGGGGCAGAAATTTCCCCCGGAAAAAAATGGCCCGGGAAAACGGCGCCTCGACCCGGCGGGATTCATACAAGGGCCCCCTAGGTTTTCTGACAAAGTAAAAGAACTTGGAAATTTTCCCGTTCATTAGGCGCATTAAGACCCTTTGTGGGTTTTAAAAAACTATATTAAAAAACCCCCAATTTAAAAAAATGGGAGAGCCCCCAAAGGAAAGCGCAAGCTCCCAAACCCCAAAGGACGGGGAAGAAGAAAAAGGGAAAAAAAAAAAAAAAAAAAGGGGGGGGGGGAGGGGGCAAAAAATACACAAAGTACAAAGAAAAAAATACAAGGGAAACAGGGGGGAAAAACCCCCCCCCTCATAACTATAGATATCCTAAAGGAAAACCGGGCACCCCCCAAACCAAATAGCAGTCCGAGGAAAGCCCAAACCCCATTTTGGGGAAAGGTTTTAAAGACAGGAAAACCCAGGGGGCAGCCCCTTTTTACCTCCAAATTGAATAAGACACAAAAACCCGGTATTACAAAAAACCCTTTTATCTATTTGGGGGGAAACCCTGGGGAAAAGAAAAAATTGACCCACAGCGCAACCAGGGGGGTGGGCTCACCAATCACCCTTTCAGAAGAGACCTCAAAAAAAAGAGAGGAAAAAGAAAAAGAGAAAGTCCCGATGACAAGTGTAGTATCAATGTCCTTCATGGCACAACATGGGTGGCATCAGACGGGGCACCGCCCAAAATCAGGTCGGTCTGCAGCTTACGAGGCCGATGGGTTCGGGCTCTATGCGGAAGAGGCTTCGCAGGGTCAGTGCGGGGGGCGGCAATAAGTCCGAGTCATCCTGTGGTCTGCTCCTTGGAGGGGCAAGGGAAGGCCACTCCGGCAACGAGATATCAGAAATTTGTAAGTCCCTCAGGAACGCGGGCACATCCTCAGGAGAGCGCAGCGTGAAAGATTTCCTGCTCTGCCGGGCGATGAGGGCAAATGGGAACCCCCAACGGTATGGAATCTCTCTTTCCCGTAGCACAGCAAGGATAGGTTTGAGCATTGCTCGCTGAGCTAGAGTGTGACGGGAGATATCTGGGAAGATCTGTATCAGATGATCTTTAAATGACAGGGCTCTATGTGTTCTGGACCGCTAGAATCTCCTCTTTGAGCACAAAAAAAATAATACGACAAATAACGTCCTCTGGTGATGAGGTCGTTGCTGGTGGGCACAGCGCTCTATGCACCCTATCCATTTCAACTGAAATATTCGGTCACGTTCTAGTATGTTATTGAAAATGCTGGAGACTGAAGAGTACAGCTCGGCCGTTGGTATCGACTCTGGCAGACCTCTAATCCTAAGGTTATTCCTGTGTCCTCTATTCTCAACATCGTCTAGGTGTTGCTGGATGGCGAATAGCTGAGAAGAATGCTGCTGGACTACACCTTGGAGGGCAGCCAAAGAAGTAGAAGAAGAATCCTGGACTTGTTGCAGAGAGACCACTCTAGTAGATAATGATGAGAGATCTGTGCGAAATTAGGCGAATTCCATCCGGAACCCACCCAGCAACCATGTAGACATTGATGAGAGGTCTTGTCTTGTGGGAAGGTCTTGGAGAAGAAGCCGAAGGTCTGCTTAAGGTGACTGGTTTATCCGATCCCCCGGGGGGG
>JAODAL010064934.1:0-18461 GCA_025379985.1 Phyllomedusa bahiana
ACATGATTGCACAGGTGTGCTTGTCATGTTATCTATTACTAAAACCAATATACTAACCATCAACTTTAAAAACATATTAAATATATCAGCTTAGAGGACATGAAAAGGTATAGGCACATATTTTATATAGTGCATAAGTTACAAATAGCAACGTAGACTCAAAGACTCATTATCTGTGATTTACGTTGGTGTGTACTTGAACAAGTGAACATCTCAGATATATGCCAAAATAAAACTAGGTTACTACAGGAGGGAGGCATATTGGATTGCAACAATGGATACACAATTGCCTCAAAAGGGTGCTAACTAAATGAGTTCTTTTTGAGTATACGTTGCTATTTGTAACTTATGCACTATATAAATTATGCTCCTATACCTTTTTCATGTCCTCATAAGCTTGGATATTTATATTTGTTTTTTTTTAACAGTGATGTTAGTATGCTACGATAACATGAAACTGCACACCCTGTGCAATCAGAGGTCCAGTGAATAAAGAGATGACGTGCTTTACAACGCTCATGTTGAGAAAAGGAAGGCGTGCTTCCGAAACGTCGCGTCATTGTATGGCTGGCAATGGGCTGCAATCAAGCATGATGGCTATACCTACTAGTCTACTATGGGGGACTATCACTCAACTCCCTAAACAGGAGAAGCTATACAGCTAAGTACTGCCCACGTTTTCATATGTTTTCATTGGCCTATGGTTTGTTCGTCATAGACTATGTCTTTATGCACCAATTTATAAAAATGAAGTAAAGTTAAATGTTTTGTCCATACAGCTATGTGTACGTTTTTGCATACTTTCCTTAATCATTTCCTGGAGGCTTCCTCTCCCTTCTGCAATATCCATTTATCATCCTGTAGGCTTTCTCAAATTTTTAGTTGAAAGGAAATGGTCATCTTACCAGGGGTTTTTAGAAAATTTTAAAGAAATCTGCTGAGGGTCTGATTCCCAGGGTGAAAAAACCAATTGTTTAAGCCTACCCCACGTTGTATGAACGATTTCATTGTATCTTTTTGTCCAGGGTGTATCGAATCTTTTTGACTATGTGTAGGAAACCAGCCCTTAAAAAACTTTTCTTTTTTCGTGTGTTAATTTAAATTTATCTGTGTTTGATTAAAAAATATCGCATTGTGAAATGACCATTTTTCATTGAAAGGGGGAATACCCTTTAATATCTTAACAATGGCAGGGATCTTTAAAACTCAACTTAGCGGTTTTTCATGGGGTCTGCGGTTAATTTTCACGGGGTCAACTCATCTGACTTTTCGGGATGGGACCCCTCTAAAGGACATATGAGGACCGGGCCTTTTCCTTTTTATTTAAAAACTGATAGTTTTTTTTTTCTGAGTAATTAAAAATTATTTTGCCTTTCTTAAAGTTGTCTTTCAAAGTCATGGGATAAAAGGCCAAAATTTTACAATTTGGACATGAAATACAATCTGTTTCTTTTTTCCCACTTGTGTGATTTTACATTTGCTGTTTTTGTTTTTTTTTTGGTTTTTCCCTTTTTTCTAAAACAAGTAAAATTATAAAATTTAAACAATTCATAACATTTGAAAGCTTTGTTTCAATTTCTACAGAAAAAAATTTACTATCAATTTTCCATTGTCTTCTCACAGACGGTCAATTCTCCCCATAAAACCCCATTGAAAGATGTTAAATAGAAAAATTTAAATTTGTTTTTCGCAAAAGGAGAATAAAACCATTTTTACGTGTGTATGCCCCTTGCCCTTTTAAAGGGCACCCTTTTGGTTCGTCGTGCAGGGATAATTGAAACCCCAGACGTGTCGATTTGGAGGCACAGGGGTCTTTCCCGCCCTGAAAGGGACTCAAAAGTTTCTGATTCTTTTTGTAAATTTCCCCCAAAAAACTGAAAACCTTCGGGGGTGCACTTGCACCCCCCCCTTTTGAAGTTTGTGAGGAAAATTTAAATCCGTGAGTCGCCAAATGAAGAATAACCTTGTTATCTTTGGATTTAAAAAATTTTTCTGACTGGTTAAAAAAAATATGTACCCTTCTGTTTAAAGGGGCTTTAAGGCAAAAAATGCAACAGTCCTTGTAGCTTGATGAAAACAAAAAGCAGTTTATTGCCACAGGGGAAAAGCAAGGTATATACAAAAATTTGAAAATAGGAAAAATAAAGAGAAAAGAACATGTATAAAAATTGTTTTTTGTCTTACGGGGGTTTTGTTTATTTTTAGGGTTTTTTTGGTTTAAGAGATCTTAGCTGCTGAAACTTCTTGGTGTTGGCAGCTGGCTTTTAAGCGTGTATTTTTTTTTTCAAGGATTTTTTCCAGAAGGCTCCCCCCTGTCATTGACCCTACTTTTTACTGCTTTGGGGCTTGATAAAAATTTATTTCCTAAATGGTTTTGATGTTTTCATATCAGCAAAAAACCCCCTTTGCCCAATTTCATATATTTAAAAAGATGTAATGTAGTTGTTCTTTAAATAAAATTTTTTGGTCGTACAATAGAACCTTCATTTGAAACCCGGAAATTCCCCATTTTTTTGGCTTTATGCTATTGAGGCCCACCGACACCCCACGGGAAAAACTCCAATCATACAGAATGTAAAGGTGGGAAAAGGTCAACTGCGTTTGCAAGCGTGGCTGTTCGGGAAACAACCTCCTCCTTTTTAACTAAATTGCTATCAAGGTATTTTCCCTTATTTAAATTTAGAGTTTTCAAGACCATTAGATTTAAATTTTTCCTGTCCCCAATCACGCATTTTTAGGTATTTGGATTATTTAAAAGTTTAAGGATTTATTTAAGGGGAAATGTTTTAAAATTTTTAAAAAGATACAGAAAAAAGGGGGAATACTTTCAAAAGCAAACACAAAGCCCCACTTTAAACCAAAGGCTGGGGAATAGCCGATCCCGGGAGGAGGCAATATAAGCCCTAAGTCTGGGGGGAATTAACAGGTGTAGATAATAAGGGTATAATGCCTTCTGTAGGGGTTTTAGAGCTCTTTTAGGTATTGACAGTATTTGGTGAGTGTAAGGTTATTCTAAGGGTTGATGTATTATTCGAAATTTAAGTATCCACAAAATTCGTAACCCCTCACATTTTTGTAAATATTGTATTAAATCTTTTCATGGGACAACAGATGTTTAAAAAACTTGATACATTGTAAAAATAGTAGTGACAGTTGTGTAACAGTATAATTTGGTGTGCCCACAAAATAACTGAACACAGCCATCAATGTCTAAACCACGGGCAACAAAAGCGATACACCCTTAAGTGACAACAAAAATGAGTACCCAAAAATTGTGCCCAAAATGTCAAAAATTTTTTGTGGCCACCATTATTTTCCAGCACTGCCCTAACTCTCTTGGGCATGGAGGTCACTAGAGCTTCACAGGTTGCAGCCACTGGAATCCTATTCCCTCCCGCAATGACGACATCATGGAGCCAGTGGATGTTAGAGACCTTCTGCTCCAACAGCTGCCATTTGAGGAGGCCCCACAGATGCTCCATAAGGTTTAGGTCTGGAGACGCTTGGCCAGTCCAGTACCCCTACCCTCATTTTCTTTAGCAAGGCATGGGTGGTCTTCGAGGTGTTTGGGGTCGTTATCATGTTGGATACTGCCCTGCAGCCCAGAAGGGAGGGGATCATGCTCTGCTTCAGTTTGTCACAGTACATATTAGCATTTGTGGTTCCCTCAATGAACTGCAGCTCACCACAGCTGGCCGCACCTATGCAGCCCCAAACCATGACATTCCCTCCACCATGCCTGACTGTCTTGGCCACCACGTTGCATCTCAGTTTCAGAGTGTTGGCAAGCTTCCTATCTCTATGTAGCACAACAATTCTTTTTTTTAGATCCTCTTGAAGTTCTCTTCCATGAGGTGCCACGCTGAACTTCCAGTGACCAGTATGATACAGTGTGAAACCCATAACACCAAATTTAACACACCTGCTCCTCATTCACAACTAAGACCCTGTAACGTTTAAGAGTCACATGATACCAAGGGGAAAATTGGGAACAATTAGTAAATTTTCAGTTAGGTCTGTTCTCACTTTTGTTGCGAGTGGTTTAGACATTGATGTTTGTGTTCAGTTATTTTGAGGGCACACCAAATTATACTGTTAACCAAACTGTACACTGACTACTTAACATTGTATCAAAGTGTCATATCTTCAGTGCCAATATCTTTAGCTAATTTCATGACAACTGATCCCAGCATGAGGTTAGACACAGGAGGTGGCAGGAGAGTTACCTTATCATACCTTATCATGTGTAGGACCTTTACAGTTTGGAAGGCTCTGAACTTTGGGATGTTCCCACAGCAGGATTTTTGTTCAGATTTACAAACAATTTTTGGATTAGAAGGCCTTCTGTAAACCGACTGTCAGTCATCCTGATAAACTTTAATAGAAAATCAGTTCAGCATTCCTCACTGCACAGATTTTCTGCCGGATGTAATTTTACACTGCCAGTGTTCTGAAAAACTTAGAACATGTTCATTCTTCCCCCTGGTTTTTGTCATGTGCTTGAACATCAGCCAGAGAAACAGAAGCTAAAAACAGAGAACATCTGGGAAAATCCCAAAACTGCGATGGGCGTCACAGACACAAAGCTTCTGTCTTAGCCATGACTCAACCGGCTTTTTATGATGCAAACCTGATATTTGTCCGCCATACCAATCCCTCCGCAGTGGCCTACTTCTGGGTCAAGATAAGACAGTCAATACAACAGTTTCAGAGAAGGATATTCCTCATGGACAGAACATAGACCAGATAGAACATACTAAGTTATGAGAAAATTATTAACTATGAGAAACATACAGATCGTATGTTATGAGACCAAATAAGAAAGTAAACTAATTGGAACTAACACGAAATGAGAACACAACATAGTATAAAAAAATTTGTGCAAGATTAAAATAAACGGAAAACCCAAAATCCTTGCAAAAGTTTTTGGGCCTCCTTAATTATTACTTTGTAAGCCATTTTGGCTGCGATTCGCGAAGTGCTTGCGGTATTCTCTATCAGTTTTGCACACGAGAAAAATTGAAATTTGCCCATTTTTCCCTTTGGGCGCACAGCGGGGTCCCCAAAGGGGTTGGTGGGGGGGTTTGTGAGCCGTTTTCAGCTCTTTCCACAGATTCCCATTGAATTCAGTCGGGACTGTGACTTGGCCCTTCTAAAACCTGGGCCCGGATTTGGGAAAACCTTCCATTGTAGATTTTGCTTTATGTTTGGGATCATTTTTTGTTTGGGAAAATAAATTCCGTCCCAGTTCCCGGGGCTTTTGCAGACTCCAACAGGTTTTCTTCCGAATGGTCCCCTATTTGGCTCCCCTCCATCTTCCCCCCAATTTTTTAACAATCTTCCCCCGTCCCCCGCTGAAAAAACCCCAAAATATGATGCCCCACCCCCACCAAGGGGTGACAGTGGGGAGGGGTGTTTAGGGGGGATGAGCGTGTTGCTTTTTTGCAAACATTTGTTTTTTGGGGGGGGGGGTGGCCCAAAAAGTAAATTTTGGGGTTTTATCGAGCAGAGCCCCTTTTTTTTCATGTTTGATGTCTCCATGTTGTGGGAAACTTTTTAAACCCCGACTTTTTTTGGACTCTTTTTGGAAATGGCTTTCTTCTTGCCCCTCTTCCATAAAGGCTTTTTTTTCAGTTAGGACTGATTTTGTCCAATGGACAGTCTCTGCACTCAGCGTGATCTCTGAAGTTCATCCAAAATGATCGGGCCTCTTTGGCTGCATACAATCGTCTTCCCTTGTTTGAGATGAAATTTTAGAGAGATGACGGGTCTGGTTTGATATGCGTGGTCTGATTTCAAATGATCGCTTGTAAGATGGGCGAAAATTTTTTCAAAAATTCGGTTCGGTCACTTCGCCGAATTTTTCCCACAAAATTCGTTTTCGGGCCGAATTTCTTCGGCACGAATCGCGTTAAAAAACAGTATTTCCAGGCTGCACAGAGCATGCGGGTGCTGTAGAACGCTGGTGTGCCATGGCTTAAATATGCAGAGGGAGCTTGGTTTGGTCTTCATGCAATGTTGTGTGTTGTATGACACGCAGATGGAGTGCCGCCGCTCTTAGAATCGCTTCACTATAAAATTCCCTGGGACTTATAGGGGGCAAATAAAACTGGGAAACAAAAACTCAAAGCTGGGTAATGTAGCGAAAGCTGGAAAAAACAAGCTGAAGAGCTCAGGTGGCAACATTAGTGACAGAGGTGTGGAGGTGACGGCGGCAGCCACTAGCAGCATGAGGTCAGACAGTGGCACAATGCATGCTGGAGGTGGCAAAACAGTAGTAGGCAGAGTGGCACAATCACACAGTGTTGGATGGTCACGACAGCTGCCACAGAAGCAGCACAGCATGAGGTCAGGGCGTGTGGCACAATGACATTCTGATGGTGGCTAAAACAGGAGGTAGGCCACAGAGTCGGCACAATGACACTGTGTGGAGTCTAGGCGGCAGTAGCATGAGCAAGGTCAGGCAGTGGCTCAATGACATTCTGGAAGGTGGCAAAAAACTGGAGTAGGCCACAGAGGGGAGTGGCACAATCACACAGTGTGGACGTGTCACAACAACAGCAGCATGAAGGTTCAGGCAGTGGCTCAATGATTCGAGGTATTGTGGCAAAAAAATGGAGTGAGGCCCACAGAGTGCACAATGGACACAGTGTGGAAGTAGAACTAGCAGCTGATGAGGTCAGGCTAGTGGCACAATGAATTCTGGAGGTGCAATAACAGGTTAGTAGTAGGCCACAGCGTGGCACAATGATGAGAGTGGAGGTCACGGGTGCAGCAATGAGGTCAGGGCAGTCGGCAACCCAATGGGGGGGGGACATTCTGGAGTGGCAAAACCAGTATAGTAGGCGCACAGCGTGGACAATCACACATCCCCCCCAAAAGGATTTTTTGTGGGGAGGTCATAAACAGCAGCAGCATGAGGTCAGGCTAGTGGCACAATGAGATTCTTGTGGTGGCAAAAAAAAACTGGAGTAGGCCAACAGAGTGGCACAATGACTGAGAGTGGACGGTTGACGGCGGCAGCAGCATGTGATCAGGCAGTGGACAATGACATGTTCTGAAGGTGGGCAAACAGTAGTAGGCCACAGAGTGGCAACAATGACACAGTGTGGAAAGTCACAACAGCAGCAGCATGAGGTCAGGCAGTGGCACAATGACTTTCTGGAGGTGGCAATAATCAGTAGTAGGACACAGAGTGGCACAATCACAGAGAGTTGAGGTTGACAGCGGCAGGAGCAACAGCATGAGGTCTGAGAGAGTGCACAAGGACACAGTGTTGTGGTGACCGCAGCAGCAACCAAAACAGGCAAGCTTAGAGCAGCATGAGGAGAGAGTGGCACATTGACACAGTGTGGATGTCACAGCTCACCAGCAACAGCAGCAGCTGCATGAGGTCCTAGAGGTGGCACAATGACAGAGTGTGGTGGTGGATGGCAACACTACAGTCCCTGGTAAGATGGTGGTGGCAGATGGGAGAAAACTGGCAAGCAGATGTGTTGCATCGGGAGGGTGGCGCATCAGAATAGTGGCGGAGGTAGGTAATTTGAACCCAGACTCATTTCTCAAGTTTAGGGTGAGCGTCATTGGTGATGTAGTCTGACGCCTAAGGCATTGAGTGTGTGGAAATCTCCTGGCTGGAAGCACGCACCTGATTCAATCTTGACAAAGGTCAGTCGTTCCCACATTTCCCGTGGACAAGCGGGTTCTCCTTGGGGTAACGATGGCCCCGCCGCACTGAGACACGCCGCTCTGGGGTTGCACACTACGGTCGGGCAGGACAGCTTCTCCACTGCAATCGGGCAAGTTGCGGGCCACAATCCAGTTTGGTGTCCAGTTGTCCAGCGGGATCTTCTAACTGGGGTGGCCAGAGTGCTGTCCAAGTAGGCCACCACCTGTTGGTTCAGGGACTGCTCCAGGTCCTGTGTGGCGATCTGCCCTCCTCTCTAGGCGGGTGAAGGAAGTGTCATCAAGGGATCCAGGGACTTAGGTTGCTGACTGATGGAGCTGGAATCTGCTCCTACCCCCCCCACTTCCCCCTGCAGCCGCCGGCGTAGTACGTGAGCGCTGATGAAACCACCGGTCAGACATGTCAGAGGAGGGAGATGCGCACATAGGCAAGCGGGCCAACTGACTACGGAGGATGTTCCTATAGTATTTGAGTGTGTCCTCCTCTCAATAGCTGGGAAATAGGCTCCCATTTTGGACCGGTATGTGTAGGAGGGTCATATAGGGTGGGAGAGCCAGAAGTCATCCTCTGCCGGGATGCTGATATTCGGCTGTCACTAGCCGGCAAATCAGCATGCTGCGGGCCATCTGCAATAGTGACTCGGGGATCCCGTGCCTCAATCTCCAATTGTATACTGCCACGTGTTTGCGGGTCATCCTGCCTCGTCTTCCTCTTATCCATCTACTCCTCCAGCTGCTCATGCTTCCTCTCTCTTGTCAACTGGGTAGAAAATCCACTCATTTCACCAGACCAAGGCTTCTGCTCAATGTCCTCTCCTCCTCCTCCATTTCTGTCCAGTGGACTATGTGGCGCGAGATGTAGTCGGCCACATCTCCAGTTCCCCTGCCAGACAGATTTTTTAGCATTGTGTGCCAGGGACATTGAAGAGGGGTATGAGTTATTCATCCCGTAGTCTGGCGTCTGACACAATAACGTGGCTCACTCGTAATGGCCTCAACAAACGGTAGTGTCACGCATGAGTGCATGGGCTGACATCACTAAGTTTTTAAACAGGGGTGAGTACTCCTGTCAGCATGGATCATCAAAAATGTTTTGTGAATGGCTTTCTCTGCGTGTGCATTTCAGGTCGTCCAAACATGTGCAGGCTGGAATTCCAATGGGTGAAACATCGCAAATAAGAGTGGGTGTGTTGGGGGAGCGTTCTGACTGCTGCAACTATAGGGAGGGTGTTCCTGGCTTTGTACGTATGGATAAAGTGCTGCAGTTTTCTGGCATTTTCAAAATCTTTGATGATCTGTTGAAGACTTCGAGGAACCTTTCACAACCAGATTGGATACATGCGCCATGCAGGGCGATGGTCCATCCTCCTCGGTGCAGCGCAGGTCCAGGTTCCTCCATTGTCATCACCTTGGTTCGATTTGCAGTTGGCGCGGAGAGAAAGCAAACACAATCGTTTCTTGCTGCATAACGCGGAAAGCAGTTCCTCCCTGTGTGATTAGTTCGGAGGAAGCCAGGTGTTGACTGCGTGACACCGCTGTGCCCTACACATGTGGGTATGATGGAGCAGTACTTGTGGAGGCTGAGGGCTGGTGGTGGAGGGAGGAGGTGATAGGCGAACATTGCGCAGGAGCCACAGTTTGACAATGTGGAGGAGACAGCCGGCGTCTCCGTCGACAAGTTGTTGGTGTGCCTAGTTAGGCAGGAAAGCACATTTCACCCAGTGGCCGTAATGGGCATGTATGCCCTGACCATAGTTACAGCTCCAGACGTCCACGCGGCGTGCCACCTTGGAACAAACGATAAGTCAAGGACTGGCCACTTTTGTTTCTTTTTTTTTTTATTTTTTTTTCAAATTGTTTTTATTAACATTAATCCTTGACTCATACAAAATGAAAGCAGTAATTACAAATAGTATCATAAATCTTTCTCATTTCAAATATTATATCAAAAATACAATTTGATTCCATTTAGCAAGGACAATGTTATTTTCTTCTTTTTTGTATGCTTGTTTTTAACAAAATAGCTAATAAACATTAACAGGTCTTTTACATTATAAGTTGCAGTTTCGTTACAGTCATTTGACGACTGTGCAGGAAACATAACATTAATTCAAACCCAATTAACTTCTAATTCGGCGGTGATGTCTCATTCTCCTTTTTTTTTTAACATTTAGCCTCAGGTGGGGCGATTCCCCCTTCCCCGCTTAGTTAGTGCGTACTAACAGGAGCATTGCTCCCGAAGGCCTCTCTATTTACCCTTCAGTATCTATGAAGCCCAAAAATTCCACCCGTTAATTTCCATCCACAGTTTATGCTTCAGATATAAAGTTGGATAACTTTTTGGGAGTGCTCTAAAAAAGTTTTTGCCTCCTAGTTTCCATAAGATGGGGAGAATAAAATAGGTGGCGTGAAATAGTTTCATAATTTAAATCATTACCCCCTCCCCATCCCAATCTTCATATATTGCAGTTGTGCTGCATGAAGTAAATGTGGATTAGGAATTGCCAACCCTCCTCTGTCCTTTGCCCAATTGCGAGTTTCTCGCTTTTATCCGGGGCATGTGTCCTGCCCAGATAAGGGCTCTGATAATAGCATTGACTTTAAAAAAAGATTTCTTGGGGGAGCCAGATTGGTGTGTTATGTAGGAGGTACAACAACTGGGGCATCCAAATCATTTTTAACACAGGATTTGGATCTTCCCCGCTATCGATAATGGTAATTTACGCCAGGATCATCCAATTTATTGTTTAAATTTAATGCAATGGATTCCTGATTCAACCGCCAATTCATGTAAATTAAGATATATTTTATATCCAGGTATCTGGAAAGAATGGGACACTAGATGTGGTATATCTCCAGGGAGAGTAAATTGATCCATGCATCCACTGGGGATAATGACAGACTTCCCCCAATTAATTGTCAACCCTGAGTAGGCACCATTGCTTTTTAATGTCATTAATTGCCATCTGCAATGAGCGCCAGTATTAGCCAAAAAAAAAGGAGGATATCATCGCGTAATAAGGCTATTTTGTCTCCTGTCCTCCCTCTCCTAAAGCCTTCAAATTGGGTGTTTGCTCTAATCTGGTTGCTAACGGCTAATTGCCAGGGCAAATAGCAATGGAGACAAAGGGCATCCCTGTCTTGTCCAGCGCAAATCAAAGTCTCTGATTGTAATTTATTTGATGCCACCTTAGCCTTAGAAGCAGTATTAATTCTGCTTAAGCCAGGTTATATCATTTTTGGCCAAACCCAATTTTTGTAAAACCGCCCATAAGAATTCCATCTCCACACTATTCAAAGCATTAGCGCATATCAAAGAACAGATTTGACTGTGAGCACCCAGCATTATCAAGGGAAGCTGGATGCAGGTTCAGGTTACAGTCTCGTAATTATTGGAATATCCTCTGTGTTATATATAAAATCCCGCTGATCATGATGCGAGATCTGATACACGCAGTTAGTCTGTTCGTAAACGGCCTTAGCTAGTATTTTGGTTTCCACGGGGATTTGAGAAAATGGGCCTGTAAGACTCCAGGGGAGCAATGGATCTTTTTTCAGGTTTTAATAACACTATATTACCGCCTCTTGCTTTGAAGCAGGCAACCTGCCCTGGGTTTATGCATCCTGAAAAACTCCAACTAATTAGTAACTACACCTCACCCAAACTGCTGATATACCTCTGTAGGCAACCATCAAACCCTGGTGGGGACTTATTATTTGCAAGTCTTAATGCCATCTGCAGTTCTCTAGGACGTAGAGGCGCATCCAATGCCTCTCGCTGTTCTGCACTTAACCGTGGGAAGAGCTAATTATCCCGGTAATTATTGTGGATATGAGAAAGGGGAAACGCAAGTCTTGTTGTATATAAATGTTTTATAAAAATCCCTCATTTTCCCAAAACATCCAAGTGGGTTCTGTCATTAGCCGCCTGAGGCGTGTCGCAGAGATGGTATAAAAACTGGAAGCCTCTGGGAATTTATGATAGTGGCTAAAGTAACGCCCGCCTGCTCCCCTGTCACCAAATTATGTTTGCTTTTTAAAAAATCGTGTTTTTTCAGCCGATTCTAATAGAAATGTGTTCAGTGTATCTGAGCCCTTACGACCAGTACTCCCCGGCTTGTGATGTGCGAAAGTTAAAACGTATCGAGTCTTCGAGCTAGCATTGACTTGCTCTCGGATTGTTTTTTCTAGCTGCCCCCTTTTAACTTCAAGGTGCTAATTTCCCGTGTCGCCCCCTTAAAGGTACGGCCTTCCTAGTGTCACACACTGCTAATGATCGGAGCTGGTCCTTATTCACCTGAAAGGGAAGTCCTCCAAATCTGACGCCAATTTAACTGTATCCATTAGGGGCAAAACCAGGGCATTAAATCTTCCACCGCCTCTTATTTTCCTATGGATAAATCGGAATTTTAATCTGTTATCAGCATTGGCGATGATCGAATTGGAGATGTAAGATACTCAGTTTTTGTAACCATTTGACAGAGCCGCTGATTACCCAAAGGCATATTTTTCTAGACAATGGTTATACGTACTAGAATAAACAGGAATTTGTGAAATCAGTAGGGTGTTTATGCACGCCAGATGTCTACAAGTTCCAACTCTCCAATCTTGTGTCAATCGGTGTCTAATGCTGAGGGTTGTATTACATTAATTGATGTTAATTTATCCCACTGTGGGTCCCACCCAGTATTAAAATCCCCTAAATAAGATAACTGGGACCTATCAGGATATAACCATCCACAAAGTTAAGCACGTGCTTTTAAGGTTCTGCAATTATAGGGAGGAGGTATTTAAATGTTTACCAAACAAATGTGAAGTATATATTTTACAGTATTATACACATTTTTTATCTCCAATCCCCATCTTCTCATTAGCCTGACATTCAAAGGAATGGAATTTAGTGGGTGATGATACTGTCGCCCCGTGAATAATTACTGTGTAAACATGATTGCCAACCCACCCATTTGCCCTTTGTATAGCCTTTTTACTGTATCGGACACCATAGTGTCTCTTGAATAAATCTATATAGTGGCTGTATTGGGATGAAAATTGAACATCGCATAGCTTTGGTTTGGGTCACGCAGTCCCCTGATAAATTCCAGGGAGAGCAGTGTTATTTTTCCGCCATCTACATCCTGTGTTCCATTTTTAGTGACCAGTAACTTTAAACTGTCAAGATGATGGATGGAAGCCGTCCAACCTGCACCACAAAGTATGCAAAAGCATTTGGAGTAGATAACCTCCCCCCCTCAGAGATAAACATGTAAACAAAACAATTGTAAAAATATTACAAAAGACACGGAAATTAAAATGTGCAAAATTGTTAAACAGCCCTAAAAATGGCTCAAGTTCCTCCTACGACCGGAAGTGAAGGCAACAGTAACATGCATAGAACAAGACTAAACAGGTTCTTCTCCAACCACACCCTGCACTAAAAATGTTTTTTAATTTGAAACATAGAACTGGGTTGGAGAGACGAAAAATAAGCAAGGAAATCGAGGGGAAGTGAGAAAATGTGTACGGTGGTGATCACTTATCTCTCCCGACTCCTCTGGAAGCTGACGCTTTGATCGAGGAATTCATTCTGGTCAATCCACTGCATGCGTCTCGTGGAGTTTCAAAAGAATATGCGTAGGAGTTTTAACGGCCACCACTCGGTGTCTGGGCTGGACGGGAATTGCATGGAGTTATTGCACCGACAGCGCCCGGAGACGCCTCTTGACATCCTGGAATGCGCCTCTTCATTTTTTGATACTCTGTAGAGAAATCCGAGATTAGTGGAGATCCGGACTGCCGTCCACCATGAGTCCTGCTGAAGGCTGCGGCTTTTGCGCAGTATATAGTGTCTCTATCCTTTTAAAGTGCAGCAGGCTTAACCTGCACTGATCTAGGCGGGCCCCTGGAGGGTAATGGGCGCATTGGGACCCTGTGCGCTCTCTACTGCAAACAGAGAAGTAAAGGAAGTCCTTTCAAAGATATTAGTGAGGGGGGGGGGGCCCCCAGGTCTCATAGAACTCTGATGGTTGGAGCCCTCTGTTTTTGGGGCACTCCCACGATGCGGGCACGTATTGTTTCTGCGGGGAGCGATTCTCCAGAACATCCGTGGCTTGGCGAGTAGTGTCTTGATCATACATGAGAATGCGGACTACCAGTCGCCGCTGCTTATAGGAGTGATATTGATCCTCCAAATCACTGATTTGGTTTCACAGCTTTGACCCGCTCTGCATATCTCTGCATATCATGCCGCGATGATGTTGATATCGCTCTTTAAGACCAACAAGCTTGTGTAGGTCAGGGGTGGATAAAGCTGTTTGGCATTGGTGAATCAGCTTGATGACATCCCTCGGCGTAGGTTCTGTTCCTCCTGTGCTTGTAAAACTAGAGTTACCTGTGAATTTGTTTTTAGGTTCTGGCTCCGGGTTGCATGCGGCTGGCACTTATCTCTTCCTGTGCTCTTTGCTTGTCTGTCACAGCACAGCTTGTAATATTTTCAGCATCCTGCTGTTGATTACTGGGGAGACTCTGTGCCAGAGGTAGATGTGGAAGGGTTGGTGGTCATATTGGGCTAAGTTAGACAGTGTCCCATGCAGGTACCTCGGCTTGCTTCCTGCTGTTCTTGCAGAGCCACGCTGTCCCTGGGGTTCTTGTTCAGCTCCACTCTCCACCTTCTGTGGCTCCTGGTTGCGGCGAGTCATCGCACACAGGTCTGGGAAGGACCAGAAGACTCAGTGAGTATAGAAACTGGCTCTGCTTGTTGTCCACGGAGTTTGTAAGTCCTATGCTGCTCCAAACACTAGGATTTACAGGTGCAAGTGCTGGAGCTCCTCTCAGATGCTGCCGCTCAGCTTGCCAGTCAGGCTCCGCCCCCACCCTTCCAGTATCTATAATGTCGTATCTTCTACGAGCAGATTCAGTGATGAAGCTTTAGTTCTCGCTTAAGAACCACCTTCCATGGACAAGTCTATTGGATCAGCACCCGCGTTGTTACCCTGGTACCATAAGGTTGGCTCAAAAACAGTGCTTTATATTACCGCTTAGTATCGTCGGCGAATGTGGTTTATATATTTTTCCCATATCTCAAAAAACTTCCTCACCCTTTTTTCTTTCCGCAAGGCGGCCTCTCCCCAATCTAGCGCATTAGAAATCAAGTTTACTTTTAAATAAGTCCAGATTGGGACCCCACGGGCTGGAGCCATACCTGTAAAATAGCTTTGCGTGCGGGCCCGCTGCCACAACATGTAATATCCTTTTTACCCTCCGGGTCATGTCTTGTCCCTCTCGTTTCGCAGAAACCGAACAGTGCCCATGAAGAACTAGCAACAAAGGACACATTTAGGGATCGGTGCATATACTCCGTTACATGAAGCCAAAACTCCCGTATTAAGGCGCAGTCCCATAGACAATGATATAGATCCGCTGCTGGTGATCCACACTTGAAGAAGTTATCATTTTGGAACCTGCCCATACGATGCCCCCTAATTGGTGTAAGATAGGCATTGTGCACCTTCATAAACATCTTAACATACCTAGCAGCCGGCAGAAATTTATAAGTGTCAGCTAGTGCCTCTAATAATCATACTGGGGAGATGTCAGCATCTCTTTCCTGCCATCTAGCTAGGCCAAAGCGTGTTCTGTCATAGTCCAAGTCCTCTAAAAGATACTTATAGGTGACCGACAGCTGTGCTTGTCGGGGTGGGGGTTTAAGGAACACACGGTTTTCAAAAAGATCTGTCCAGTCATCCTGTTGTAGGTGCCGCTTCACCTCTGAGATATAACTAAATACCTGTAGATAATTAAAGAATGGAATCGGGGGGTATAGGGTAGAGGCTTTGTAATTCTGAGATAGAATATATTTGTTTAGTGTTGGGGTGTACTAATTGTTTCACTTGGTGTATACCTAGTCTGTGCCATAATCTAAAAGTGTTTTGTGTTTTCCCTCCCTGGAATTTGGGGTTACGTATGAGAGATAAAAATGGAGAATAATCCGGGTTCAAATTTTTAAGTTGCCTAATCTTTCGCTATGCCCTCCATATCGGCATGAGCAGCTGATCCTCCTTCACCGTCTGAGGGAGCTCTCCATAGGGTAAATGCAGGAAATTGATGAGCGAGATGCCGTGCAATCCATCCTGATCTAGTGAACTATCCGTAAAGACTGTTGTAGATTGCATCCAGTCTGTCAGAAAACAACCTAAGGCCGCCAAGTTATAAAGGCGAATATTGGGAAATCCTAGGCCTCCATCTAATCGACGCTGTTGAAGTACTATAAAAGGAATTCGGGCCCTCTTAGAGTTCCATATAAATTGTCTGTATTGCGCATTGATGTGCTTCTCATCCCTCGGCCGCAAATATATCGGGAGCATGTGGAAAATGTACAGGAGGCGTGGGAATTCAACCATTTTAATTAAATTACATCTCCCTGAGAAGGACAGCGGGAGGTCGGCCCAGTTTTTCATAGTTTGCACCAATTCCCCAGAGTATCTGGACATGTTTGCAGCATATAGGTTATGTGGAAGTTTGGTCAACCATACCCCTAGGTATTTCATAGCCGATCTGCACCATCTAATCTGATGAGCCCTCGACCAGAGTGGTTCAGCAGGGCCTTTCAAGAGCATACCCTCGCTTTTGTCCACATTAATCGTATAACCAGACAGAGATCCAGCTGTCACCATATCAGTCCGAATATAAGATAAATTCTGCCTGGGGTTCCTGATCATTAGAAGAAGGTCATCAGCATAGGCTGTGACCTTGAGCTCTCTGCCTGGGGAAAAAAATGCCTTCGTACAGTGGTGATTGAGTTATATGATAAAGAAGGGTGTCTATGGACAAATTAAATAACAAGGGTGAGAGCGGACATCCCTGCTTAGCTCCTCTATAAAGGGGAAAGCTGGTTGTTAATAAGCAAGGTTGTCGTGGCATTGGAGCGCATATGGGCGAGGAAGCCGAAGAAGAGGTTCCCAAATCCGCGTCGTGAAAGAGTAGCATCCAAAAATGGCCAGGAGACCTTATCAAAGGCCTTTTCGACATCCAGGCTAAAAAGCATGGATACCGGGTACGTCTCTGACCGCACCTGCGTTATGGCCGCTATAGCTGTTCTAACATTTTTTGTAGAGTGCCTATTAGCTATAAAACCATTCTGTGCGGGGTGTATTATGGTCGGCAAAAAGGTTTGCATCCTAGCAGCCATGATCTTTGCTAAAACCTCATAGTACTGATTCAGCAGAGAGAATTTGGGCTGTATGATGTTAGCAAAGTAGGGTCTTTCTTGGGTTTTAACAAATAGTACAGTGCGTGAGTCATCAAAGGCATCTACCTCTTTAGACTGGAAATAAATGTCATTATATAGTCCTGCCAGTGTGGGAGAGATTTCTGCGTTTAACATTTTATAAAATTCCGCTGGGAAACCATCTGGCCCCGAGGTTTTCCAATTCGCCAGCCCCCTCACCCCCGCGCGCACCTCCTCTTCTGTGATCTCGGCCTCTAAAAGAGCTCTCTGTTCTTCTGAGATCTCTGGCAAAGATAACTTGTCCAAGAAGGACGTCACCTTTTGAGCGTCATAGGGGTCCGCTCCATACAGCGACTCATAGAAATCTACAAATTCTTTCTCAATGTCCCCATGTTCTGTCAAGATAGTCCCTGAAGAGGTGGACTTTATTGCCTCAATAGGCGGTCTACTACGCCACGGTTTTTTTTGTATTTCGCCAGATATTGCCCATCCTATTGCCCCAGCGATAATATTGGTTCCGTTGCCAATTCAAGTTGGCCTTAGCTTCCCCCTGAAGGAACGTGTTCAACAGGTTTTGCGCTTCTGTAAAACGTTGTTGATTTGCGGCCGGGGGGGTTCTATAGAGAACCCATTCTGAGGTGACGTGACTAGAATGCGTTCCTGAAAATTTCTTTTTTTGCCTTTAGCTTATGGGAACATAGCAAAAATATTCCGCGCTAACAACCTTCGCTGCACCCACAGAAAAGGGGGATTTTGCGCAGAACCACATTGTCTTTCAGGAACTCTCCAGTGCATCCTGAAAATCCCCAAAATCATCAACTGATGAAGGGAGGCCGGAAATTTCCAAACCGCGTCCCTAAGCAAGGATGGGCCCCCCCTTTCTGTTCTACAATTTTGAAGGCTGGTACGCCTTTTTGGAAAAAAATTTCGGGTTTTGGAAATCCCTCCGGCTCGGACAAGCCCTTTTGTTCTCAATGGTCGAGTCCACCATTTGGGAAAAGGGGGGACTGCTTCCAAAAAATTTCAGGGTTCACGGTCGCTGTCACCTTTGGGGTGGTTGGGACGGATACTGTTTCTCTTTCAATCGCCTCGCTGAACGACGCTGGTCCAGAGTAGCGAGGGGGCAGGACATCTGGACCCGGGGATGATTCAAAGAGAAACAGCTCCCCTTTTGCAAGGGGGGGTGGAGCCTTGATGGCTGCAATGGCATCGTGCCATGGCCGCGCACTGCTGCTTGGCGAGGACCACCCCATCTAGCCAAAGTTTCCCCAGGGCCACCGGGTGGTGACGCGCATGTTTGATCAGGGGCCGTGGGGCCAATGTTACTCCCCGGCCACGTTCACTTTTCCCACGATTCACATATACCCATTTGGTCCCCGTTTTCTTAGCAAAGAACTGCCACACCGCCGATACTGATTTTACCGCCAACGCTCCGCCTGAGTGACTACTGCCGCCGCTGCCTCGCTGAGCCCGTCCCTACTTTCTTGGACCTGCGAAGCGGGTTTTTACCCCGTGGCCCCTTGCTCCCGCCCCCAACAGCTTCTACCTGTTT
>JAODAL010064935.1:0-18461 GCA_025379985.1 Phyllomedusa bahiana
TACAGGAGATAGGGGGGGGGATGTACAGGAGAGTATAGAGGAGGAGGATATACAGGAGAGTATAGAGGAGGAGGGGATATACAGGAGAGTATAGAGGAGGAGGGGGATGTACAGGAGAGTATAGAGGAGGAGGGGGATGTACAGGAGAGTATAGAGGAGGGGGATGTACAGGAGAGTATAGAGGAGGAGGGGGATGTACAGGAGAGTATAGAGGAGGAGGGGGATTAAGGAGGTAAAAGGGGGGAAGGAGGGGGCTATACAGGAGAGTATAGAGGAGGAGGATATACAGGAGAGTATAGAGGAGGATATACAGGAGGAGGGGATGTACAGGAGAGTATAGAGGAGGAGTGGATGTACAGGAGAGTATAGAGGAGGAGGGGGATGTACAGGAGAGTATAGAGGAGGAGGGGGATATACAGGAGAGTATAGAGGAGGAGGGGGATGTACAGGAGAGTATAGAGGAGGAGGGGGATATACAGGAGAGTATAGAGGAGAAGATACAGGAGAGTATTGAGAGTAGGAAGATATACAGGAAAATATAGAGGAGGATATACAGGAGAGTATAGAGGAGGAGGATATACAGGAGAGTATAGAGGAGGAGGATATACAGGAGAGTATAGAGGAGGAGGATATACAGGAGAGTGTAGAGGAGGAGGATATACAGGAGAGTGTAGAGGAGGAGAAGATACAGGAGAGTATAGAGGAGGAGGATATACAGGAGAGTATAGAGGAGGAGGGGGATATACAGGAGAGTATAGAGGAGGAGGATATACAGGAGAGTATAGAGGAGGAGGGGGATGATATACAGGAGAGTATAGAGGAGGAGGGGGATGATATACAGGAGAGTATAGAGGAGGAGGGGGATGATATACAGGAGAGTATAGAGGAAGGTTGATATACAAGGTGGTGAAGAGGATATTATATAGGATGATATAGAGTAGTGTAATTTACATGAGGGAATAGTGGATGACCATACACAGGACTTGTATAGAGAAAACTGTGAGGCATTGTCTTATACGCACGTTCTAGATGATCCTTATAGGGAGGGGTATATGACAATATAGTTGAGTGGGAGGATAGTCTGGAATGTGTAGAAGAAATTCAGAGCTGTATTGATGAAAAGTAATATTTGTTGGAGCGTCCAAAAGAGATTACACTGGACAGTATGGGAGCAGGATCCTATAGAGCAGAGATTATAAAGGAGGGTAATATATAGGGCAGCATGTTAGAATCCCAGCTATATCATTTACATTACACTATAGAGGCAGTTAAAAGTAATGTATGCTACATACAGGACATTATATATAGGAGCATATTGTCTGTTATATAAAGGACTTATTAGGGGGAATATATTGTATGTTACATATGGTACATTACAGGGGGAGTATATTGTATGTTATATAATGTACATCCTAGGGGGAGTACATTGTTGTATATGGTACATTACAGGAGGAATATATTACTGTTGTATATGTACAATACAGGGGGAGTATATTGTCTGTTATATATGGTACATTATAGGGGGAGTATATTGTCTGTTATATAATGTACATCCTAGGGGGAGTATATTGACTGTTGTATATGGTACATTACAGGAGGAATATATTACTGTTGTATATGTACATTACAGGGGGAGTATATTGTCTGTTATATAATGTACATTATAGGGGAGTATATTGTCTGTTATATATGTTACTTTACAGGGGGAATATATTGTCTTATATATAGAACACTATAGGGGAGTATGGTATGTTACTTACAGGATATTATAGATGGGAGTTCATTGTTATTTTCAGTACATTATAGGGAGAGTATATTGTCCGTTGTATATGGTACATTATAGAGGAAGTATATTGTCTGTTGTATGTGGTACATTATAGGGGGAGTATATTGTTATGTTGTATATGGTACATTATAGGGGGGAGTATATTGACTGTTGTATATGGTTTCATTTTTAGGGGGAGTTTTGTTGTTTTATGGTACATTATATAGGTATTATATTGTCTGTTATATACGGTACATTATAGGGAAGTATATTGTCTGTTATATGGTACATTATAGGAGGAATATATTGTATATTATTTACAGGATATTATAGATGCGAGTTCATTGTTATTTTCATTACATTATAAGGGGAGTATATTTTCAATTGTATATGGTACATTATAAGAGGAGTATATTGTCTGTTGTATATGGTACATTATTAGGGGAGTATATTGTCTGTTGTATATGGTACATTATAGTGGGAGTATATTGTCTGTTGTATATGTTCATAATAGGAGGAGTATATTGTCTTTTGTATATGTACATTATAGGAGGAGTTATATATATGGTACATTATGGAGGAGTATATTGTCTGTTGTATATGGTACATTATAGGGGGAGTATACTGTCTGTTGTATATGGTAAATTATAGGGGGAGTATATGGTTTGTTGTATATGGTACATTATAGGAAGAGTATATTGACTGTTGTATATGGTACATTATGGAGAGGGTATATTGTCTGTTATATAATGTACATTATAGAGGGAGTATATTTTCTGTTATATAATGTACATTATAGGGGGAGTATATTGTGTGTTATGTACGGTAAATTACAGGGGGAGTATATTGTCTGTTGTATATGGTACATTATGGGGGAGTATATTGTGTGTTATATATTGTACATTATAGGGGGAGTATATTGTCTGTCGTATATGGTACATTATAGGGGATGTATATTGTGTGTTGTATATGGTAGATTATGGGGGAGTATATTGTGTGTTATATATTGTACATTATAGGGGGAGTATATTGTCTGTCGTATATGGTACATTATAGGGGATGTATATTGTCTGTCGTATATGGTACATTATAGGGGGGAGTATATTGTCTGTTGTAAATGGTACATTATATGGGGAGTATTGTCTGCTGTATATGGTACATTATAGGGGGAGTATATTGTCTGTTGTATATGGTACATTATAGGGGGAGTATATTGTCTGTTGTATATGGTACATTATAGGGGGAGTATATTGTCTGTTGTATATGGTACATTATAGGGGGAGTATATTGTCTGTTGTATATGGTACATTATAGGGGGAGTATATTGTCTGTTATATATGGTACATTATAGGGGGAGTATATTGTCTGTCATATAATGTACATTATATATGTAGTATATTGTCTGTTATATACGGTACATTATAGAGGGAGTATATTGTCTGTGGTAAATGGTACATTATATGGGAAGTAAATTGTCTGCTGTATATGGTACATTATAGGGGGAGTATATTGTCTGTTATATACGGTACATTATGAGGGGAGCATATCGTCTGTTATATACGGTACATTATAAGGGGTGTATCTTGTCTTTTGTTTATGTTACAGTACAGGGGAGTATATTGTCTGTTGTATATGGTATATAATAGGGGGAGTAAATTGTGTGTTGTATATGGTACATTATATGGGGAGTATATTGTATGTTTTATATGGTACATTATAGGGGGAGTATACTGGTTGTTATATATGGTACATTACAGGGGAGTATATTGTCATTTGTATTTGGTACATTATATGGGAAGTATATTGTCTGCTGTATATGGTACATTATAGGGTGAGTATAATGTGTGTTGTATATGGTACATCATAGGGGGAGTATATTGTGTGTTATATATGGTACATTATGGGGGAGTATATTGTGTGTTATATTTTGTACATTATAGGGGGAGTATGTTGTCTGTTATATACGGTACATTATAGGAGAAATATATTTTATATTATTTACCGGATTTTATAGATGTGAGTTCATTGTTATATTCAGTACATTATAGGGGAGTATATTGTCATTTCTATTTGATACCTTATATTGGGAGTATATTGTCTTTTGTATATGTTCATAATAGGGGGAGTATATTGTCTTTTGTATATGTTCATAATAGGAGGAGTTATATATGGTACATTATGGATGAGTATATTGTCTGTTACATATGGTACATTATAGGGGGAGTATATTGTCTGTTGTATATGGTAAATTACAGGGGAAGTATATTGTCTGTTGTATATGGTACATTATAGGGGGAGTATATTGTCTGTTATATATGGTACATTATAGGGGGAGTATATTGTCTGTTGTATATGGTACATTATAGGGGGAGTATATTGTCTGTTATATATGGTACATTATAGGGGGAGTATATTGTCTGTTGTATATGGTACATTATAGGGGAGTATATTGTCTGTTATATATGGTACATTATTGGAGAAATATATTTTATATTTTTTACAGGATATTATTGATGAGTTCATTGTTATATTCAGTACATTATAGGAGAGTATATTGTCTTTTGTATATGTTCATAATAGGGAGAGTATATTGTCTGTTACATACAGCGCTGTGGAGTCGTGGAGTCGGTGGCTATCTTGCAGGAGTCGGAGTCGTCATAAAAGGGAGCGACTCCGATTCCCAAAATATATAATTAGTCGGTCCAGTTAGTTCGATGCAAAGAGGAATTGGGTGCGGCCAGTGCTGCTGCTCCCATATCTTCAGCCTCATCACATGAGGAGTGTAATTGATGACATGGAGCAGGCAAAGCGCTGCCCCAGGGGGAAAAGATTCTGCCCCCAGGGCAAACAGATTTCAGCAAAATGTTTCACCTGCTTTCAAGAAGAAAGAAATTTTCAACCATTCATCAAAACCTGACTGTGGCTGAGGCAATTCCTTTTATACCCTGACATTGTTAGAGATGTTGCCCCTGTGGTCACCGCTTTGCCCCAAGTTAGTGTAGAAAAGGGCCGTTCTTTAGCCTGGAAATAATGAGATCAGATGGGGGGTCATGTATGAAAGGTTTCTTGGAGGGCAATACTATTTCTCAGAACAAATTCAGAGACTCCACAAATGGTCCTGCAGTGTCCTACCTAGTCCTAGATATCCCCTCTTGTATGAGCTGCATCAGCTCCTCAGGTCGCTATAGCTACAGGACCGGTTTGTCTCTCCTGATTTGGCTGCCAGGGATGGTTGCTATAGCTACAGAACCTTATTTCTGCCCGCCGAAGTGGAAGCCAAATAAACATGCCCCTGAAATCAAAATGAAACCAAGAAAACAGGAGTGAGGCGAGATGAATCAATGTAGTGAGACAACCCCTTTAATGTTTATTATTTTGTTAGTATTTGGGAAATCCACCTTTTGGTTTTCAGCTCTGCCTGAATCTTTCTGGGCTCTGGATCTTGACCAAAATCTGATCCCAGGTCTCTTCTACACACCCCCAATGTTGGTGCAGACTGGACTGGATACAAATACAGCTTTTTCTTCCCGCTCACCCACAAGTGTTCAAAAGATCAAAAAACTTGTTACCCTTTTGCTTGTCAATGTCTGTTCTACCTAAATAGCTTGATTATTATATCATAAGGTGATAAACAGCCGGATGTGACCATTTTACTACAGGAAAGTTATCACTTAAACATGTGCCGTGTATGAGGGAGTCGGAGGTTTGGGAAATTTAGGAGTCGGAGTTGGAGTCGGGACTTTGGCTTGCCGACTCCACAGCCCTGGTTACATATAGTACATTATAGGGGAAGTATATTGTCTGTTATATATGGTACATTATAGGGGGGGTATATTGTCTGTTATATAATGTACATCCTAGGGGGAGTATATTGACTGTTGTATATGTACATTACAGGGGGGAGTATATTGTTGTTATAAATTTTAAATTTAGGGGGAGTATTTGTCTGTTTTTGTTACATTACAGGGGGGAATATATTGTCTTATATATAGAACACTATAGGGGAGTATGGTATGTTACTTACAGGATATTATAGATGGGAGTTCATTGTTATTTTCAGTAAAATTTAGGGAGAGTATTTGTTTTATTGGTAATTATAGGGGAAGTTTTGTTGTTGTTATGGTAATTATAGGGGGAAAATATTGACTGTTGTATATGTACATTACAGGGGGAGTATATTGTCTGTTATATGGAAAATTATAGGGGGAGTTTTTTGTCGTTGTATATGGTACTTAAAAGGGGGAGTTTTGACTGTTGTATTGGGACAGGAAAAATAAGGACCACGGCGTGTATTTTCGATAGGTGCCCAAACGGTGAATAAAACTTACATATTAAAATTTATTAAAAGGAAACATTAAAAAAATTCCCCTGTCATTTAGACAAAAAAGGATATTAAATAATCCCTTAAAGGGTTTTATATGTTACATTACAGGGGGAGTTATTGTTGTTAATTTTTGTACATTAAGGGGATATATTGTTGTTTATATGATACATTACGGGGGAATATATTGTTTATAATAGAACAATATGGGGATTTTGGTATGTTATTTAAAGGATTTATGATGGGAGTTCTTTGTTTTTTAGTACATTATAGGGAGAGATTTGTGTTGTATATGGTAATTTTAGGGGAAGGGATTTGCTGTTTTATGTACATTTCAGGAGGAAAATATTACGTTGTATATGTAATTACAGGGGGTGTTTTGTCTGTTTGTATATGTACATTATAGGGAGAGTATATTGTCTGTTATTTAATGTACATCCTAGGGGGAGTACATTGTTGTATATGGTACATTACAGGGGGAGTATATTGACTGTTGTATATGTACATTACAGGGGGAGTATATTGTCTGTTATATAATGTACATTATAGGGGGAGTATATTGTCTGTTATATAATGTACATTATATGGGGAGTATATTGTCTGTTATATAATGTACATTATATGGGGAGTATATTGTCTGTTATATAATGTACATTATAGGGGAGTATATTGTTTTATATTTTACATTACAGGGGGAATATATTGTCTTATATATTGAACACTATAGGGGAGTATGGTATGTTACTTACAGGATCTAGATGGGAGTACATTGTTATTTTCAGTAATTTTAGGGGGGTATATTGTCAGTTGTATATGGTACATTATAGGGGGAGTATATTGTTATGTTGTTATGGGACATTATAGGGGGGTTTATTGTTTATATTAGTCATTTTAGGGGGGAGTATTTGTCTGTTTATATGGGGACTTATAGGTGGAGTAATCAGCTTCGTTAGGTAATTATAGGGGGGGTATATTTTCTTTTTATATGGGAACTTATGGGGGGTATATTGTTGTTGTATTGGTACATTTTTTAAAGGTGGAGTATCTTGTCTGTTATATTGGGGACTTATAGGGGGGGGATTTGTTGTTGTATATGGTATATTATAGGGGGAATATGTTGTCTTATATATAGAACACTATAGGGGGAGTAATTTTTTTATTTTTGCGGTATTATGGATTGGGTTATTGTTATATTCATAATTTTGAGGGAGGAAAATTTTTTGTTATATATGGTACATTATAGGGGGAGTATATTGTCTGTTATATATGATACATTATAGGGGGAATATATTGTCTGTTAAATACGATACATTATAGGGGGAGTACTTGTCTGTTGTTTGGTACATTTTAGGGGGGGGTTATTGTCTTAATTAGCCCTTAGGGGGGTTATTGTATATTTACTTTATATTATAGATTGGACGTTCTTGTTATTTCAGTACATTTGGGGGGGTTTTGTCTGTTATTTGGTACTTTTTGGGGAGTTATTGTTTTTTTATAGGTACTTTTTAGGGGGAGTTATTGTTGTTATATATGGTACATTTAGGGGGGGTATATTGTCTGTTGTATTGTAAATTATAGGGGGATATTTGTTGGGTTTTATATGACATTATAGGGGGGGGTTTTTTTATGTTGTATATGTACATTATAGGGGGGTTTATTATGTTGTATTGGTAATTAAAGGGGGGGGTTATTCTGTGTTGTTTATATTTCATTATAGGGGGGTTTTTCTGTGTTTATTGGTAATTTTTGGGGGGGAATATATTGTCTTATATATAGAACACTGTAATGGGAGTATATTGTATTTTTTACAGGATATTATAGATGGGAGTTCATTGTTATATTCACTTTTAGAGGGGAGTTTTTTTTTGTTAGTAAGGACATTATAGGGCGGCGTATTTTGAGTGTTATTTACAGGCTATTTTATATAGAAGTACATTATAGGGGAAAATATTGTATGTTATGTACAGGACATTAGAGGGGAGCATTTTTTTTTATATTTTTAAAGGGCATTAGGGTTTGTTTGTTAAAGCGGACATTTTAGGGGATATTTATTGTTTTTTACAGGACAACATAGGGGGAGTTTATTGTATGTTCTACAGGACATTATAAGTAAAGTATATTATATACAGGTCATTATAGGTTGTATTTTGTATGTTATCTACAGGACATTATAGAATGTGGTATTGTCAAAGTCTAACTCCTATCTACAATTTCTTGTATATAACAGACAATATACTCCTATCTATAATATCCTGTATATGTTATGTAAAGGACATTATAGGGGGAGTATGTTATATTTAAATGTTGTCTGTTATATACATTATAGGGGGTATGTTCTATACAGGGCATAATAGAGGGAAGTATATTGTGTGTTATATACAGGGCATTATATGAATGGAGTATTTTTTATGTTATATACAGGACATTGGAGGGGAGTAAATTGTATGGTTTATAAAGGACAATTTAGAGGGGAGTATATTGTTTCTTATATACAGAACATAGTAAAGGGGAGTATATAGTGTATTATGTACAGGACATTATAGGGGGTATTTTTTTATCTTATATACAGGACACTACTGGGAGTATGTTCTATACAGGACATTATAGAAGGGAGTATTGTCTTAGGCAAACTTCTATCTATAATATCCCTTTAAAATTTTTTGTAAGGTTGGAGTATGTTATATATATTATATATATAATATATATATTAATTTAATTATATAATATTTAATTTTTATATATTATCGCTGTCTGTTATATACAGGATATTATAGATAGGAGTTCAGTGTAGGGCAGGGTATAGAGTAAGGGGTATAGTTTGGTTCATTACAGTATATACAGGACCATATACTAGAGTATAGATCTGTAATATACAGTAAAGGGGAATGTATAATGTCTGTTACATACAGGACAGTGTAGAGCTTCCCTGTATACAGGAATATATAAGCAAGGATTTGAGCGCTTTTTTGTCGGGGAGTATGCTCCTTTATTTCAGATATTATATATACCCGGGCAGTATATTGAGAGTATGTTCTGTAATATACAGGATTGTGTGGGGGATAATATAGTGCCTGTTTTATACCAGACAGTATAGAGAAGAATATAGCCCCTCATGTACACAGGGTAATATAGGGGGTGTGTATAGTTCCTGTTATGTACCAGAAAGGATTTTGGAGATTATAGCATCTCTTGTGTACAGAAATATATAGGTGAGACTGGAACACTTGTTTTACCCAGGAGTGTATAGGGGAAGAGTATAGTGCCCATTATATATAGGAATGCGTAGGGCAGAATATAGTGCTTGTTATATACAGGTCTGTACTGGTGGACTTCAGAGTAGGGAATGCCTCTAGATCACTGATGGATACACAGTAGAGAACGGTCCTAATACACCAATGTACCACATACAGAATGGTATGATGCATTACCTTTGGAAATGGGCTCTAGATCACTGATGGATACAGAATGACTTTAGATGACTATAGGATACGTAGCTGGCTCTAGATCACTATGGGATACTTAAAGAAGGGCTTAGATCACTGGTGGTGCAGAGTGGCTCTAGATCATGGTGGCTGCGAGTGGCTTAGATCACTGGTGGCTGCAGAGTGGCTCTAGATATGGTGTCTACAGGTGGGTCTTTGATCACTGGTACTACAGAGGGTTAGATCACTGGTGGCTGCAGGTGGCTCTAGATATGGTTTGGGTACAAGTGGCTCTAGACAATGGTGGCTGCAGGTGGCTTATAGATCATGGTGGGTCTACAGAAGGGCTCTAGGTTCATGGTGGCTACAGGTGGTTAGTACTGGTGACTACAGAAGGGCTCGATCCTTTGGGGACTGCAGAGTGGCTTAGATCATGGTGGTGCAGGTGGTCTAGATCATGGGTCTACAGGGGCTCTAGATCTGGTGGCTGAGAGTGGGTTTAGATCACTGGTGGGGCCCCGCAGAGGGCTCTAGATCACTGGTGGCTACAGAGTGGCTCTAGATCACTGGTGGCTACAGAGTGGCTCTAGATCACTGTGCTGCAGAGTGGCTGCTAGATCATGGTGTCTACAGAGTGGCTCTAGATCACTGGTGTCTACAGAGTGGCTCTAGATCACTGGTGGCTACAGAGTGGCTCTAGATCACTGGTGACTGCAGAGTGGCTCTAGATCACTGGTGGCTGCAGAGTGGCTCTAGATCACTGGTGGCTGCAGAGTGGCTCTAGATCACTGGTGGCTGCAGAGTGGCTCTAGATCACTGGTGGCTGCAGAGTGGCTCTAGATCACTGGTGGCTGAAGATTGGCTCTAGATCACTGGTGGCTGCAGAGTGGCTCTAGATCACTGGTGGCTGCAGAGTGGCTCTAGATCAACTGGGTGGCTGCAGAGTTGGCTCTAAGATCACTGTGGCTGCAGAGTGGCTCTAGATCACTGGTGGCTGCAGAGTGGCTCTAGATCACTGGTGGCTGCAGAGTGGCTCTAGATCATGGTGGCTGCAGAGTGGCTCTAGATCACTGGTTGGCTGCAGAGTGGCTCTAGATCACTGGTGGCTGCGAATGTGGCTCTAGATCACTGGTGGTCTGACAGAAGTGGCTCTAGATCACTGGTGGCTGCAGAGTGGCTCTAGATCCACTGGTGGCTGCAGAGTGTGCTCTAGATCACTGGTGGCTGCAGAGTGGCTCTAGATCACTGGTGGCTGTAGATGGGCGCTAGATCACTGGTGACTCAGAAGGGTCTAGATCACTGTGGCTGCAAGAGTGGCTGCTTAGATCACTGGGCTGCAGAGTGGCTCTAGATCACTGGTGGCTGCAGATGTGGCTCTAGATCACTGGTGGTGCTGGGGCAGCAGTGGCTAGTCTTAGATCCCTGTGGGATACATAACAGAGAATGACGCTACATTGCTGATGGATAAGGAATGAATAAAGATCATTGATGGATCTAGAATGGCTCTAGATGACTGGGACACATACTTGCCTCTAGATCACTGGGATATATAACTGAGAATAACTCTAGATCACTGATGGATACAAAATGGCTTGACCTCTGGTGTACAGGATGCAAATTTTATTATTACAGTCAGATTTAGAATACGTGATCCCTCTAGATGACTGCTATATCGGGTGGACGGTGGCTTTTGAACACTAAATAGAGACTAGATCTAGACAACGATGTACAGGTTGCAGATTGTAACTCTAGATGATGTAAAGGCTACAGAATGCAGAATAGCTGTTGGTTCCTGTTACTTGGGATGGAGAAGGGCTGCAGATCAATGTCGGATACAGAATAGCGCTAAATCACTGAGATAAAGAATTAAGAGTGGCTGCAGATTGCTGTGTCCTATAGAATGGGCTGGAGAGTGGCTCTAGATTATTGGCGGGAGTGTGGCTCTAGGTTACTGGTCTATTGGCGAGCATGTGGCTCTAGATTTCTGATATATTTGCTGGATTGGCTCTAGATTACTGGTCTATTGATTGCAGTGTGGCTCTAGATTACGGAATATTCGAAATTACGGAATATGGAATACGGCCCTAGATTACTATTTTATTGACCGGCATGTGTCTCTAAGTTTGTAGCACATTGGCTGGAGAGTGGTTCTAGATTTCTGGTTTATCGACCACATGTGGCTCTAGATTTGGGGAGAGTGGTTCTAGATTTCTGGTATATTGGCTGGAGAGTGGTTCTAGATTTCTGGTATATTGGCTGGAGAGTGGTTCTAGATTTTTGGTATATTGGCTGGAGACTGGTTCCAGATTTCGGATACATTGGCTGGAGGGTGGTTCTAGATTTCGGGTATATTGGCTGGAGGGTGGTTCTAGATTTCGGGTATATTGGCTGGAGAGTGGTTCTAGATTTCGGGTATATTGGCTGGAGAGTGGTTCTAGATTTCGGGTATATTGGCTGGAGGGTGGTTCTAGATTTCGGGTATATTGGCTGGAGGGTGGTTCTAGATTTCGGGTATATTGGCTGGAGAGTGGCTCTAGATTTCGGGTACATTGGCTGGAGGGTGGTTCTAGATTTCGGGTATATTGGCTGGAGAGTGGTTCTAGATTTCGGGTATATTGGCTGGAGAGTGGTTCTAGATTTCGGGTACATTGGCTGGAGAGTGGCTCTAGGATTCTGGTATATTGGCTGGAGAGTGGTTCTAGATTTCGGGTATATTGGCTGGAGAGTGGTTCTAGATTTCGGGTATATTGGCTGGAGAGTGGTTCTAGATTTCGGGTATATTGGCTGGAGAGTGGTTCTAGATTTCGGGTATATTGGCTGGAGAGTGGTTCTAGATTTCGGGTATATTGGCTGGAGAGTGGTTCTAGATTTCGGGTATATTGGCTGGAGAGTGGCTCTAGATTTCGGGTATATTGGCTGGAGGGTCGCTCTAGATTGGGATTATATTGGCTGGAGAGTGGGTCTAGATTTCGGGTATATTGGCTGGAGGGTGGCTCTAGATTTCGGTACATTGGCTGGGGGTGGTTCTAGATTTCGGTTATATTAGCTGGAGAGTGGTTCTAGATTTCGGGTATATTAGCTGGAGAGTGGTTCTAGATTTCGGGTATATTGGCTGGAGAGTGGTTCTAGATTTCGGGTATATTGGCTGGAGGGTGGCTCTAGATTTCGGGTACATTGGCTGCGGGGTTGTTCTAGATTTCGGGTATATTGGCTGGAGAGTGGTTCTAGATTTCGGGTATATTCCTGGAGAGTGGTTCTAGATTTCGGGTATATTGGCCGGAGAGTGGTTCTAGATTTCAGGTATATTGGCTGGAGAGTGGCTCTAGATTTCGGGTATATTGGCTGGAGAGTGGCTCTAGATTTCGGGTATATTGGCTGGAGAGTGGCTCTAGATTTCGGGTATATTGGCTGGAGAGTGGTTCTAGATTTCGGGTATATTGGCTGGAGAGTGGTTCTAGATTTCGGGTATATTGGCTGGAGGGTGGGTTTTTGGGAAATTTTTTGGGGGTGGGGTTTTTTTTTTTTTGGGGGGGTGGGTTTTTTTTTTTTTTGGGGGGTTTTTTGGGTTTAAAGGGGGGGGGGAAATTTGGGGGTTTTTAAATTTGGGGGGGGGTTTTGTTTTAGGGTTTTTTGGGTTTGGGTTTGGGGGTTTGGGTTTGGGGGGGGGGGGAAAAAAAAGGGGGTTTTTTGGTTTAAAGGGGGTGAGGGTTTTAATTTTTTTTTTTTTTTAAAATTTTTGGGGGGGGGTTTTTCCGGGGGGGGGTTTTTTTTTTTTTTTTTGGGGGGGGGGGTTTTTTTTTTTTTGGGGGGGGTGGGGTTGGTTTGGGTTTTTTTTTGGGGGGGGGGGGGGTTTTTTTAAAAGGGGGGGGGGGTGGGTTTTTTTTTTTTGTGTGGGGGGTTTTTTTTTTTGGGGGTGGTTTTTTTTTTTTGGGGGTGGGGTTTTTTTTTTTTTTTTAAAAGGGGGAATTTGGGAAAATTTGGTGGAGATTTTTTTTTTTTGGTTTTTGGTTTTGGGGGGGGTTTTTTTTTTGGGGGGGTTTTTTTTGGGGTTTTTTGGGGGGGGTTTTTTTAAAAAAATTTTGGGGGGGTTTTTTTTTTTTGGGGGGTGTGTGTTTTTTTTTGGGGGGGTTGGGGTTTTAAATTTGGGGAATTGGGTTGGGGGGGGGTTTTTTTTTGGGGGAAGGGGGGGTTGGGGTTTTGGGGGGGGGGGTTTGGGTTTTCCCGGGAGGGGGTTTTTTAGGGTTTGGGTTTTGGGGGGGGTTTTTTTTAAATTTTTGGGGGGGGGGGGTTTGGGTTTTTTGGGGGGGGGGGTTTTTTTTTTTTTGGGGGGGGGGGCCTTTTTAAATTTTTTTGGGGGGGGGGTTTTTTTTTAAAATTTTGGGGGGAAGGGGGGGGTTTTTTAAAATTTTTTTTTAATTTTGGGGGGTTCGGGTTTTGGGTTTCGGGGGGGGGGTTTTTTTTTTTTTGGGGGGGGGGGTTTTTGGGGTGTTTTTTGGGGGGGGTTTTGGTTTGGGGGGGGGGGTTTTTTTTTGTGGGGGGGGGTTTTTTTGGGGGGGGGGGGGTTTTTTTTTGTGGGGGGGGGGGTTTTTTTTTTTGGGGGGGGGTTTTTTTTTTTGGGGGGTTTTTTTTTTTGGGGGGGGGTTTTTTTTTTTTGGGGTTGGTGGGGGTTTTTTTTTTTTTTGGGGGGGGGGGGTTTTTTTTATTTGGGGGGGGGTTTTTTAAAATTTTTTTTTTTTGGGGGGGTTTTTTTTTTTAATTTTGGGGGGGTGAAAAAATGGGGGGGGGGGGGTTTTTTTTTTGGGGGGTTTTTTTGGGGGTTTTGGGGGGGGGGGTTTTAAAAAGGGGGGGGGGGTTTTAAAATTTTTTTTGGGGGGGGGGGTTTTTTGGTTTTGGGGTTTTTGGGGGTTTTTTAAATTTGGGTTAAGGGGGGGAAATTTTTTTTGGCCCGGGTTTTTGGGGAAGGGTTTAAAGGGGAAAAGGGGGGGGGGGTTTTTTTTTTTCCCCCCCCTTTTTTTTTTTTTGGGGGGCCTTGGGTTTGGGGGTTTTTAGGGGGGGGTTCCCCCCCCCCGGGGGGGGGGCCCCCCCCCCAAAAAAAAAAAAAGGGGAGGGAAATCACCCCTAAAACCTTTTAAAAAAAAAAAAAAAATTAAAACCCCCAAAAAAAAAGGGGGGAAAAAATTTTTTCCAATTGGGGGGGGGGGGAAAAAAACCCCCCGGGGGGGCCCCCCACCCCCCCCCCCCCACCCCACCCCCCCCTTTTTGGGGGGGGGGGGGGGGGGGGGGGGGGGGGAAACCCCCCCCCCCCCCCCCCCCCGGGGGGAAAACCCCCCCCCCCCCAAAAAAATTTTTTTTTTTTTTTTTAAAATTTTTGGGGGGGGAAAAAAAAGGGGGGTTGGGGGGGGGGGAGGGGGGGGGGGGGGGCCCCCCAAAAACCCCTTTTGGGGGGCCCCCCAAAGGGGGGGAAAAAAAAACAACCCCCCCCCCCCCCCCCAAAAAAAAAACATTTTAAAAAAAGGGGAAAAGGGGGGGGGGGGGGGGGGGGGGGGGGGGGGGTTTTTGGGGGGGGGGCCCCCCCCCCAAAAAAAGGGGGGGTTTTGGGAAAAAACCCCCCCAAAAACCCCCCCCCCCCTTTTTTTAAAAAAAAAAAAAATTTTTTTGGGGGGGGGGGGGGGGCCCCCCCCCAAAAAAAATGGAAACCAAAAAAAGGGGGGGGGAAAAAAAAGGGGGGGGGAAAAAAATTTTTTTAAAAAAAAATTTTTTTTTCCCCCCAACCCCCTTTTTCCCCCCCTTAAAGGGGGGGGGGGGGGGGGCCCCCCTGGTCCCCTTTTGGGGCCCCCCCCCCCCCCCCGGGGGGGGGGGGGGTTTAACCCCCCGGAAATTGGAAAAAAAACCCCCCCCCCCCCGCCCCCCCCCGGGAAAAACCTTGGGGGGGGGGGGGGGTTTTTTTAAAAATTTTTAAAAAAAGGGGGGGGGGGGCCCCCCCCCATGCGGGGGGGGCCGGGGGGGGTTAAAAAATTAAAAAGGGGTTTTTGGGGGGCCCCCCGGGGGTTGGGGGGGGTTTTGGGGGGGGGGTTTTGGGGGGGGGGGGGGGGGTTTTTTGTGGGTGGGGGGGGGGGTTTTAAAAAAATTTTTCCCCCCCCCAAAAAAAAAAAAAAAAAAAAAAAAAGGGGTTTTTTTTTTGGGGGTTTTTTTAAAAATTTTTTAAAAAAAGTTTTTTTAAAAAAAAAAAGGGGGGGCCCCCCCCAAAAAAAAAAATTTCCCCCCCCAAAAAAACCCCCTTTAAAAGGGGAAAAAACCCCCCAAAAGGGGGGGGGGGGGGGGGGTTTTTTGGGGGGGGGGGGGGGGGGGGGGAAAAAAAAAAAGGGGGGGTTTTTTTTTGGGGGGGGGGGGGGGGGGGGCCCCCCCCCCGGGCCCCTTTTTTTTGGGGGGTTTTTTTCCCCTTTTTTTCCCCCCCTTTTTGGGGGGGGGGGGGGTTTTTTGGGTTAAAGGGTTCCCGGGCCCCCCCCGGGGGGGGGGGGGAAAAAAAAAAAAAACCCCCCCAAAAAACCCCCCCCCCCCCCCCCCCCGGGGGGGGGGGGCCCCCCCCCAAAAAAAGAACCCCCCCCCCCCGGGGGGAGGGGGGGTTGGGGGGGGGGGTTGGGGGGGTTTTCCCCCCCCCACCAAAAAACCCAAAAAAAAAAAAAACCCCCCCCCCCCAAAAGGGGGGTTTTAAAAAAAAAAAAGGGGGAAAAAACCCCCCCCCCCCCCCCCCCCCCCCCCCAAAAAAAAAAAAAAAAGGGGGGGGGGGGCCCCCCCCCCCCCGGGGGGGGTTTTTCTTTTTTTCCCCCCCCCCCCCCCCGCGCAAAAAAAAAAAAAAGGGGGGGGCCCCCCCCCTTTTTTAGGGGGGGGGGGGGGGGGTTTTTTTAAGGGGGGGGGGGGGGGGGGGGGGGGCCCCCCCCCCAAAAAAAGGGGGGGTTGGTTCCCCCAAAAAAAAAAAAATTTTTAAAAAAAACCCCCAAAAAAAAAAAAATTTAAAAAGGGGGGGGGGGGCCCCCCCAAAAAAAAAGGGGGGGGGGGGGGGGTTTTTTTTTGGGGGGGGGGGGGGCCCCCGGGGGGGGGGGGAATTTTTGGGGGGATTAGGGGGGGGGAAAAGGGGGGGGGGAAAAAATTGGGGGAAAGGGGGGTTTTTTTTTGGGGACTTTTGTTGTGAAGGGTAAAGGGGACCTTGATAAGTTGTAAAGGGCACCTCGGGGCAGAGGGTATGAGGAACCTTAGTGCAAAATGGGTTTTGGGGGCACCACAGGTGCGATTGGTAAGGGGCCCCCCTTTTGAGATTGGTAAAGGGAATTATGCAAAATGGGAAAGAGGGCACCCTTATGCGATGGGTTTAGAGGGTCATGGTGGGTAGGGATGAGGGAATTGATGGTATGGTATAGGGGACCTCTGATGGTAGGTATGAGGGGACCCCTTTTGCAGATGGTTGGGGCACCTTGTGGTGGGATAGGGGCCCCCTTTGATGCGTGGTATGAGGGAATCTGTTTGAGGGTTAGAGGGGGCCCCTGATGCAGTGGGTATAGGGGCCCCTATAAAATAATAAATAATAATATAATTTTATTTTATATGCGCCCAAAATATTCCGCTACTTTTTCATTAGGGGTAAATTTACAGACAAAGACAGAATTCACATGAAAACATTAAGGGGAGGCCGCGGGTTTGAGGGCCCCGTGCAAGGCTTACAATCTAAAGAGGGTGCCTGGGGAAACAAAGGGGGAGAATGCTAATTTCAATGGTCAGCCATGCTTTTAAAAGGGGGGGGTTTACATAAAAAATTTTGAAAAACCCGCCCCCCCGGAAGTCCTTATTACAGATAAGTGCCTGTGAGTGCCCCAGGAGGGGTGACAGTGTGTGTGATGAAGGGGGGGGTTAGCAATTAGGGGTTTTTGGTGCCTGCCGAGGAGATGTGTTTTCGGCATCTTAAAAAAGAAAGGTGGGGTTTTTGCCTGATGGACATGGTAGGGTGTTCCCGAGAAAGGGTGAGCAGTGCAAAATTTTGAAGACGGGCAGGGAGGTTTTGGGTGATTTTGTTTTTTTTGATGTCCGTGTGGCGGGGAAGGGCCCGGTTGGGTGGTAGAAGGATGGGGAGGAGATGTAGGGGGGGAGAACGCGTGGAGAGACCGGGAGGTGGGAGACGAGATGAGGGAGGAGATTAGGGGTGCGCGCTGTGGGGAAGGGTGGGTGGAAAGAGATGAAAGGGGGAGTGGGGGTGCAGGGGGTGGAGAGAGGGGAGGTGGGAGACAGAGTTTTTAGGGAGGGGAAAGGAGAGGGTGCAGCGCTGTGGAGAAGGGTAGGGATAGACGGGTAGGGAGGAGGGGAAAGGGGGGCACGCGGGGGGAGATTGGGTAGGGTGGGGAGATGAGGGGGGGGATGTGGGGGTGCAGCGTTGTGGAGAGCAAGGCAGGGGGTAACAAAGGGGTGAAGGAGGGGATGTAGGGGTGCAGCGCTGTGGGAGAGAACGGGTAGGTGGAGAAGAGTAAGGGGGAGATTTGGGGGGTGCAGCATGTGGAGAGCCCTTTTGTGTGAGAGTGAGAGTTTTTTTTGTATTCTGTACTGAAAAGGCGCCTAGAACTGACACAGGGAGAGGCATCAGATAGCGGGGAAAGAAAGACAAACCTGGCTGCTGCTTCAGGCAGTTTGGGAGTGAAGTTTACAGGGGGGGAGACCGATAAGCAAAGGAGTTGCAGTAGTAAGAGGAAAAAATAAGAGCAGTAATGAAGTTTTGAGCTGTTTCCAAAAGTGAGAAAGGAGGATTGGAGATGTTCTGGAGGTGCAGGGGACAGGAGCGGGCCCGGGATTGGATATAGGGGGTGGGCAGATCAAACTGTATAACCCCCCAGCGGGCTTGTGCCTGGGAAAGGGGTACCCCAACACCTGGGACGAAAAGGCAGGGGGGGGGGGGTTGGTTTAGATGGGGGTG